>CAUYQV010065416.1:0-24597 GCA_963574575.1 Galagoides demidoff | reverse complement strand
GGTAGGGCAATAAGTTCTCCTCAAATCTCCCTTGCCCTGCAAGATTTTATCTCCTCATTGGACAGGCCATCACATGGTTCTTTACAGCACCCCCATGGCTGTTCACCTTGTGGATCCCCCAGTTTGGATTCACTGATCCTGAATAAAACTGTGTCCTACAGAATAACTTCCAACGCTGAAGAACTATCATTGGAAGTCACAAGTACTGTCCCCTGCCACCTTAAACTCACCAGGATCCCTGAAGAATCCACTTCCTAATAAATGTGTAACATTCCTCCCCGATTGTTCCTTTTCTCCATAACTTTTCTCAGGATGCCTTGCTACTCTCACACATTCAAGGTTGGAACGACCTCCTTGAAGTCTACAAAAATTTGTGGCTATAGGACACCTTCCAAAATTTTCTTCCTGAAGAAACCCAATTTTCTTCTTCCTTCTTTTTTTTTTCCTTTTGGCTACCCCTCCTGTCAATTCTTGCCTTACTCTCCTACCCATCGACCTCAACTGATGATAAAGTCACTAATTATAATCCTTCTCATTCTCAGTTACAGATTAGCAATTCTTTGCTGCATCTCTCAATTTACTAAGCAGACAGTCACCCCAAAACTGCTCATATTCTCACCCTACTGGATAACAACCACCTCAGACTAAAAAAAAAAAAAAAAACACCACTCCCCTCTACGTTCCTCTCCTCCTCCCATTCTTTTTATCAGCAGTCCACAAAGCCCCTCCCCCTGCAAGAAGCAGTCAAAGAGATGCCACGCCCATCACCTTACCTCCTTATAATAAACTAAAGAGTCTAGAATAATAGAATCAGGTCTCAGGTTCATGGCCCACCCAGGAAGGGTCAGACTCATGTCCCTCCCAGGAAATAGGAATGCCACCAATCCTGGCTGCCCTAACCCTTTAATTCCCTGTCCACCATAGCCCATGTGTGGATTTCTCCCTAGTCAAGATTCTCACCCCACCTGTACTCCAGGTGGAATAAAAGCCACTTTAATTGCAAGAATTGGATCTCTGTCTTCTTTTCGTCTCCTGTCTCAGAATTGATTTCATCCTTGGATCCAGAACCTTTCAATATGTAGCTTATGTAATTTCCCTAAAGAGAATAAACTATCACTACACTATGGTATTAAACCAAAATATGGGGAAAATAAAAACTAACTGCTGCTTATGGATAATATTGCTACTACTCATAATGCATTTATAAATATTTTACTTTTTCATATGTATAGATTGTATTTCTTAGGTGTTTTAATTTTTTAAATATATTTACATTTTAAAAATTAAAAAAATTAGTTAGTTATAGGTAAATGGTTTTACATCCAGGTTCTCTGTTCTATCCCATTAGTCTATGTCTCTATTTTGTATCAATACCATGCTGTTTGGGTTACTATAGCTTTATAGTACAGTTTGAAGTCCAGCAATGTGATGCCTTCAAATTTATTCCTCTTGCTCAGGATTGCTATGGCTATTTGGGCCCTTTTCTGGTTCCAAATAAAGCATAGAATTATTTTTTCCAGATCTGTAATGTATGACATTGGTAATTTAATGGTGACTGCAATGAATTTGTAAATCATTTAGGGTACTATGGGGAACTTAAGCAAATCAGCAAGAAAAAACAAATAACCCTATTAAAAAGTGGGCATATCTTCTACATGAACAGAAGCTTCTCAAAAGAAGAAAGACAAATGACCAATAAATATATGAAAAAACGCTTGACATCACTAATCATCAGGGAAATGCAAATTAAAACCACAATGAGATATCACCTTACCCCTGTAAGAATGGCTTTTATTAAAATGTCTAAGAAAATAGATGTTGGCATGGATTCAGAGGGAAAGAAATGCTTACACACTGTTGGTGGGCCTGACAATTAGATTAACATCTATGTAAAACACAGGTGTCCGAAAAGTTACCATAATAGGGAAAATGGGAAATTGTAGCTAAATTTACATTTATTTATAAAATATTCATTACAAAATTTTACAAAATATTTATAAAACGTTCTCTAAATGTTGTCCACCTCTTTGTAAAATTCTATAATGAATACTTTGTAAATACTGGTGGTCCCTGGATTTTGAATGAAATAGGGTCTGTAGGTTTGTTCTTAAGTTTGATTTGTATGTAAGTTGCAATAGGTACCTATTACCTGGAAGAGCCTCCATTTCTAAGTGTGAGTCAAACATCAGTCAGATGTTTGTAACTCAGGGATGGCCTATGAAGTTACATTTAGCTATAATTTCCCATTTTCCCTATGTATGATTCCTCGAAGAACTAAAAGTAGACCTACCATTTGATCCAGCAATCCCACTACTGGGGATCTACCCAAAAGAAAAAAAGACTTTTCACCAAAAAGAAACCTGCACTCAAATGTTTATGGCAAAAATTCACAACTGCAAAGTTGTGAAATCAACCCAAGCACCCATCAATTCATGAGTGGGTTAATAAAATGTTGGATATGTATATTATGGAGTACTATTCAGTCATAAAAAATATGAATACCTTTTTCAGCAATCTGGATAGAACTGGAGACCATTCTCCTAAGTGAACTATCTCAAGAATGGAAAAACAAATGCCACATGTACTTGTTATTATCTTGGTACTAACTGAAACTAACCCAATAAGTACATATGCACAGAGGGAAGTAAAACTCAACCACAGGGGATGGATTAAAAACCTACCTAATTGATACAATAAACACTATGGATAATGAGCATACCTGTGGCCAGAACTCAAGCATTACAAAAGCAACCTACATGACCTAAAACAATTGTACCCCTTTAACATTTTGAATTTTTTTAAAAGGGAAAAAAATAAAGAAACTTGAGATAATCATGAATGCAAATAAAAATGTTAAGGATATCAGAGAAAAGCTATACTAATGAAGGAAAAATAAAAACAATCCAAAAGAAAGATAATTGAGACCCCTAGAGCAGAGATCTCATCAAAGAGATCGAAAGAAGCATCCAAAGATGTGATAAAAGAAAATTTTCCTGTAGTTAACACAAACATGAGTATACAAAATGAAAAAGCACATTAAGTCCAGAAAAAACTGTTTCATAGCACTTATCATGTTCTGGTTAAGTTATTCAACTTCAAAAATAAAGAATTTTTCTGGAATTCAAGAGAGAATAAGCAAATTGGTACAAAGAATGGATGGGATGAGTAGGAAGGATTGGGCTATGATCAGTCTTCACATAATAACTTTCAAAGACAGGACAGTGGAAATGTGTCCACAACATTCTAAGGGAAAGTGTACCCAAGAATATTATACCCAGTCATGATGACATTCAAATAAAAGACAATATGCCTATGGTCTCAAACATAAAAACAACTCAAGGAATAGAATACACATGAGCTTTTCTTAGAAAGCAAGACATGAGTTTGCAACCTGTTTAATTAAGAGATGCATCAAAATGAAGAACACATAGATAGTAAAATAAGTGGTGGTAAAAGCCTCATTTATCTAGAGATCAATTTTAGATAATTGTTTGAGTTATCAAAAGTGAAAAAAATACAATATAAACTATAACAATTCAAAAATACTAATATAATAAGATAAAGAGGAGGAGGGGAAGTAGAACAATAAAAATGCTAATGCCTTCACATTTCATATCAGGAATATAAATTGATACTACATAAAACTAGACCTGGGTGGAACTTGTGGTTCAAAGGAGTAGGTCACCGGCCCCATATGCCAGAGGTGGCGGGTTCAAACCCAGCCCCAGCCAAAAAAAAAAAAAAAAAAAAAAACAACTGCAAAAACTAGGCTTGAGTGGCCAGGCTTGGGTTGGAGTCTTTGGAGGTGTACTTTGGACTTTGGTGGAATCATCCAGTTCAGGTGTGTCAGTACTGAGCCTGTGTGAGAAAGGTGATGCCATGACTATGGAAGAGACAGGGAAAGTCTTCGAAAAAGAAAAGGAAATGACCATCACAAAATAGCTCTAATATCCAGAAAAATAATTATAATGGAAAGCAATGAAACACAAGTGAAATGTGTTTTTGTTATTGATATGATAATTTCAAAGGAAAGTTGGAATTAGGCGTCATCCTAGGTTCGAATTCACTGTGACATTTCTGATCCAGATTTTTAGATCTCTCCAAATTTCCTGTGTCAGACATCAAAAACAAGATTAAGGGGAAGAGACATCATTCTGATCTATTCTATTTCATTTTACCAAACAAGCCTTTATTTTATTCAAGATGTAAAGCAACTTATTCAAGATGATATCTCCTAGTATCATAAGGGTGACGGATTCTGTCAATGGATATACTTTTTGAATTATCTATATTAACTGAAAAGAAGAAATCTAATATAGAGAGGCCATTTTTTCTTGATATAAAATCAAATCTATATGTTTCAATGATCTATAATATTTATATTGATTAAAAATAATTTGGTTTTCAATTCCCAAGTAGAAGGGAGATTTTTGTTATCCTTGTTTCCTGTAGCATATTTTGGAGAAAACAGGAATTTAAAGATAAGTTAAATTCCAAGAGAATATTTCCCAAAGAATAGAAAGTATGTCTATTTGTCCTATCTAAATCTATGGTTGCATTAGAGAAATTGGTTATTGTATTTTCTTCTGTGCTGACATTAAAAAGTCTGAAAGTCTCTGAAATCTGCACTGTTCTGAACAGATGAATGAAAAGAGATATGATTGAATTAGTAAATAAAAGTGAGCTTTCCACAGGGAAAAAAAAAGAAAGAAAAGGAAATGAAGAAAGGTATTGCCTTTCCCACCAGCATTTCAGTAAATAACTGAAATGCCACTCCTCCCCTTTGAAGAGTGATCAGGACTATATTCTCAAGGAAGGTGACTTGGTAAAAATTGACCTTGGGGGTCCACGTGGATGGCTTCATCACCATATGTGGCTCACATTTTTATGGTTGCTGGACCTCAGGGGACCCAAGTAACAGGGTGGAAAACAGATGTCATTAAGGCAGCCCACCTTTGTGCTGAAGCTGCCCTATGCCTGGTCAAACCCGGAATACACAAGTGACAGAAGCCCGTAACATAGTTGCTCACTCATTTAATTGCACACCAATAGAAGGGATGCTGTCACATCAGTTGAAGCAGCACATCATTGATGGAGAAAAAACTATTATCCAGAATCCCACAGACCAGCAGAAGGACCATGAAATAGTTGAAGTTGAGGTACATGAAGTATATGCTGTGGATGTCCTTGTCAGGTCAGGAGAACGCAAGGCCAAGGATGCAGGACAGAGAACCACCATTTACCAACGAGACCTCTCTAAGCGGTATGGCCTGAAAATGGAGACTTCAAGTGCCTTCTTCAGTGAGGTGGAAAGGTGTTTTGATGCCATGCCATTTATTTTAAGAGCATTTGAAGATGAGAAAAAGGCTCGGACGGGTGTGGTGGAGTGCACCAAACATGAACTGCTGCAACCATTTAATGTTCTCTACGAGAAGGAGGGTGAATTTTTTGCCCAGTTTAAATTTATGGTTCTGCTCATGCCCAATGGCCCCATGCAGATAATCAGCTGATCCCTTTGAGCCTGACCTACAAGTCTGAGATGGAGCCAGAACACAGAGCTAAAGGCCCTCCTCCAGAGGGCTTCAACTATTTCAACTATTTCATGGTCCTTCTGCTGGTCTGTGGGATTCTGGATAATAGTTTTTCCTCCTCTGCAAGTCGGAAAAACCCAGAAAAAAGAAAAAAAAGAAGGCCTCCAAGACTGCAGAGAAGGCCACCAGTGAGGAAACGTTAGAAGAAAATGAAGCTGGGGACTGAGGTGGGTCCCATCTCCCCAGCTTCCTGCTCCTGCCTCATCCCCTTCCCACCACACCCCAGGCTCTGTGAAGTGCAGTTTATCTTCTCCACCCATGACGGCCAGCAGAGCAGGGTCTCCCTGCGCCCATCCCAGTCCCCCAAGCCACCCCACTTCCAACAACAACCAGCTGCAACTAACTCTAGTCTTGGGATGCAAGGTTTCCCAGCCCCTGAAGACTACTTTAAATAGAAAAAAATAAACTGAATAATAAAATCAGGAGTCAAAAAAATACTATATAAAACTAAAGCATGTACATATGAAACTAAGGTATACCTATCTATCTATACACATACAAAACCTTAAATTATTTTCTTCTTGTAGAGATGAGGGCTCATGATATTAGCCTGGCTGGTCTTGAACTTCTAGCCGCAAGCATTCCTTCTATCTCTGCCCCTCAAAGTGTTAGCATTACTCTCAGCCCTAAAACCTTGTTGTTTTTTTTTAATATTCTCTTTTGTCATAACCTGAAAGGGATCATGGGATAATCTAGGAAATAATAACTCTTGTAGTAAAGACATACTGATTTATATTGTAATGATTCCTTTAGGCTTACTTCAATGTTTTTTAATTTTGTTACATTTAGGTGAAATTAAAATTATATTTAATAAAATCACTTGTGTAGAATAATCCTATTTTTAAAGTATTTTATCTATCCTTTCTTTTTCCTTTTTTTTATTAAGTCATATATACATAGATCACGAATACATTTATGCCTTTGTGGGATTCAATGTGTTGATTATTTGTACAAATTGGAGTGCTTACATCCTACTAAATAACATAGCTTTCACCTCATTTACTTAATCACAGTGTGAAGACATATCCTTCTTTCTACATAGGTACATACAATAATATTTGGAATGATGGTTAGTAATGTCACTAGCAATTGTTTTTAGGTACGCTGGTAGGATTGGGGGTGATTTCCTTTCTTTATTGCTTAAATTCTTTATAGTGAGCAAGTATTAATTTTATAAAAGCAAAAGTGATATTTAAAACTATAAACCAAGTTTAACATGACCAAATTTATTTTCAATTCAATTCTATGAATATTATGAGCACTTATTATGGGCCAAGCCCATTCTAGGCCCTGTAACTAGATCAGCCAAGAAGATGAACATGACCCCTGATGTCACACTGTCCTTTGTCTAGTGAAGGTTTTTATTTCATTCAGCTCCATTTATATGAAATCATTTGGACCTGAGTCTGCACCAATGACAATGTTCAACAGCAACTCTATGGAAGGTCTTCTTTGGGCTTGATTTATGAGGATGCAGACTGTTACCTTTAAGGATCACAACATTTTTGCTTCAATGTCAAAATCATTTTAATCTGCCACAATTTGCCCAACTTGATGTGAGTAGCTAGATGGGAAGCTAAGCATGAATTCACATCCCAGCTTTAGCACTTAAGGTCAATGAGACCTTGATGAGTCATTTAATCTGAGCCTCCATTTCTTTTTCTGTGAAAATTAGGGATATAAATGTTATATTGTTATAAAGACATAGTTAAGTGTTAAAGTACACAAAGTATTTGGAACAGCATCTGAAATTTAGTAGAAATGGTTAGCTCTTGTTATTTCTAAATTGCATTACTTCTGTCAAAAATCACAATTTATTGAGATAAATTTTGTCATCATAATCAATCCCATTGTCATCAAGGTGTTCTAAAATTCATAAAAACATTTCTCAATTGTACGAATGGATAATGAAAACATTCAAAAGTAGGAAAAGTTCTTTTGGGGTTAAGAAATTACCTAAAGTAAATTAGCTCTTTAACCTTTTTGATAAATGAAATTCAATATAGTCATATTACAAAGGACTAAAGGCATACAATAAAAGGTTTGTAGCTGCCAAATTGCAAGGTATTATTACAAAACTATAGAGGATGGGTCTGATTAGCCTTGAGGCAAGGAGCTTAAAGCATCTTAATTGCTTGTTACTTTTCCTCCACCTTGTATTGATAAACTTGAAGATAAAAGAGGGTAAATTTGATTTACTCAGGCAAAGAGAACAGATGTTATATGTTGTAAATTATGCTAAAAGTCAGATAAGGGAATGAATTTACATGGTTGTCTATTTCCAATTTAATTTATATTGTACAAGTAGAAACATTTGGAAAGTTTTGTTTCTTCCTGCTCTGTGCTGATTAAATCAATCTGAAGAAAGTTCCACTATATTAATCACTCCAAGACAGTTTTCTTTATGACTTCTAATGTTATTGTGACAAGAAGAAAACTAAGAATCATATATTTTTGATAACAGAGCCAGGAAGCAAACCAAGAAAATAGAAGGATACATAAAATAAGTGAAAAGAAAAATAATTTATAGATTAGATAACGATACCTTAGGGTTAACAGCCACAACTATTAGCTCTCTGGAATATCCTTACTAATTCAGTGAAGAATCATCAGCTACATATAGCCTGAAGGGGAAAAAAGGGGAGAAAATCAGCAAAACATAACGTACAAAGACAATACTTAAGGGTGAGTTTTTATCCATAATGTGAGCTTCAACAGGGACACCTCTGTTTCCTAAAATTCTCCTCAAAGGCAGAACTGTAATCTACAGCTTTCACAGATACAAGAACAAAAAAGAAAAGCAGTTATTCTTCCTTCCTTCAGTTGAGACCCACAGAGGAAGGCTATCCTGCAATGTTAAACACTCAAATAGGAACAGGTCAAAGGGATGCAATATGGCTGTAGTTACTCAATTCATATCAGAAGTCTGACCTTGCTATTCTGTCCTGAAATCTTCTAGGAATTTTAGAAACCCAGGGTTGTAATTAATTCCGCTGTATCTTATTAATGGTTTAAACAGTTAAGAAAACTAAAATGAAAGTTGAGTAAGGAGTCAGACCAGGCCAACTGTTTATTATAAATGCAGATGTAATAATATGACTACTAATTACCACTTATAGAGGATTTTGTATGCTTCAGGTATGATGCTAAATCTTTTATACCCATAATTTATTTATTCTTTCATAAAATTCCTGTGATACAAATATTACTCCTGCATTACAAATGAAAAGTCACAGGATCATAACAATTAAGTAACCAGAGTTCACACAATTCCCTACAACCTAAAAATTCCGTCCCTGAGGCCCTTGTTCTCTTTTGACTAACACCACTGAAGGCCTACGTGGCACTGTAATACCCAAATAGAAATAAGCTGATTAAAGCAATATTCGATAAAGGGTATTTTCTCTGCTGCCTATTTTTATCCATTTTAGGCCCAGAAATCTCAGCTTATATCATCTGTTAGTTCCTCCTGGTCTAAATGACTATTTCTAACAATTTCTGCAGGACTTAATCAAGCAGTACTTTCTCCAAAACAACAACAAAGACTGGATCTCCACTATGGAATGAAACAGCTGATCAATAATCAGTTAGTTGATCAAGCAAAACAACAAACCACAAATGGACTTTGTTGTGCTACTTATTTTCATTTCCAGTCCTCTCAAGCCATTAGCAAGTGTGGACAAGAAAATTGTCTCTGCTTCGATCTTGTTCTTCTTTCTCTTCCCTTGTTGCCTAGGTTCTGTGGCTCCCCCTCCATGTGGCTTATACACTTCTGATCCCAGACCAGTCCTAACTGGGATGATATTGCATTCTATGTGGACCTCCAGTAATTGCACATGCTCCCAATCTCTGTCTGGAGTTACATAAAGATCATATGAAATACTGAATCTTTATCAATGATCTATGTTGAATATATCTGCAAAAGTGCCTGTCACTAGGAATCCCCACCACCTTCCCCATCCTGACTTTCCCTTGGATCCTCTAACCTCCATGTCCTCAGCATCCTGCCTGGCAGCCAGCCATGGGAAGGTTGTATTGTGGTTCCAGCTTTCTCAAGGGAAGAGTAACTTCCTGACAGAGGTCTAACCTGAAAGCTCTTCCCTTACTGGTCAGATTTTGGGTACCACAGTACCCCTATTTAAGATAAAAGTTCATACGTGTAGTTTGTTGAAACATTTCTCCCACTATCTTCTGGGTTTCCATTCTTGGCCCACCATAGACTCCTACTTTAAATTCTTTTTAATATTACATAAGATTTAAATCCAAACTAATTGTCAGAAAACCTTCTCAAATGTTGCTAACTCCAAAATAAGGAAGAAGAGAAGGAAGAAGCCAAGCAGGAGGGCAAAAAGATGGAAGAAATGCAAATATCAGGAGTAAGTCAGAGTGAAATGTGACACAAAAAGCACTTTAACTCTGTCTATACTTTGCCAACAATGACAGAATTCCAAAGTTATCTCTACATCAAGTCAGTGCCTCTGATTCTGAAATCTCTTCTACCTTGGGGGTCACTCTATTTTCCTACTAGCCCAATGCTCTAAAGTACCCAAAGTAGACCCTCAAGCCTAACAGCTGAGTCTGATGGCATATCACCATGGCACTCCAAATCTCTGTCATTAAAAGCCTCACTGTCACATTAACGAGAAAAAATATCAAATTGCAAGCTTTTAAATCATAACTTAATTCTAGGCATGATCATATTTATAGAGATTAAAATTATCCAATTGATTTTACTTGAGATTTTTAATAGAGAAATTACATAATAAAAATAAATTTGAGGCAGTGCCCATAGTTCAGTGTGTAGGAAAGCCGGCCACATACACTGAGGCTGGTGGGTTCGAGTCCGACCTGGGCCTGCTAAACAACAATGACAACTGCAACCAAAAAATAGCCAGGCATTGTGGTGGGTGCCTGTAGTCCCAGCTACTCAGGAGACTGAGGCAAGAAAATTGCATAAGCCCAGGAGTTTGAGATTGCTATGAGCTATGATGCCACAGCACTCTACCCAGGGTGACATAGTGAGACTCTGTCTCAAAATTTATTTATTTATTTATTTGAGCTATAAATATTAGAAAGAAAAAGTATATCTGGAGGAAAAATCATTTCTATTTATAGTAGATAAGATTATATAAATGAATAGCTAAAGGACTCTACCAGAAAACAAATAGAAGATAGTGGAATATAAAGTTAATACACAGAACCCAACAGTCACCCTACATACAACCAACCACCCACCTATCATAAGCCAACATAATGAAAGAAAATTCTGTATATAAGAAAATCAGAGAGGACAAAATGCCTGTGGATAAATGTAACAAAAATGTGCAAAATCTATGTGAAGACATTGAAATAATCTCAAAACACAAAAAAAATAGACCTGAAAAATAGAATGGTATGCCATGATCTTAGAAAGGAACTCTCAGCATTATAAATACATCAACTATACTAATCTATAAATTTAATATAATCTTCATAAAAAATACTAATAGATATTTTTTAGGTAGACAAGTTATTTCTAAAGTCTACAGGGAAAAATAAAGCAAAATTAATCAGAAAAACTAATAAAAAAAAAAAAGAACAAAGAAGACTGGCACTACATGCTATCTTGCTAGATACCTGGAAAAATTGTTGGATCAACATTTTCCACTGTGCACCAAAATAAACTTCAAATGTATCCAATATGTAAGTCTCAAAACCACTAATGTGCTAGAAGAACACGTAAGTGAATTGTTTTATAACCTTGGCGGCTGTGAAGGCATTCCTAACAAATGACTTTAAAAATCCTAAAGCCTGCCATGGAACATTATGCAGCCTTAAAGAAAGATGGAGACTTTACCTCTTACACGTTTACATGGATGGAGCTGGAACATATTCTTCTTAGCAAAGTATCTCAAGAATGGAAGAAAAAGTATCCAATGTATTCAGTCTTACTATGAAACCAATTATAACCCAATTATAGCCCAAGAAGAAGGGGAAAGGGGAGAAGGAGGGGAAGGGGGGGGAGAATAGGTGTAGGGAGAGTAGTTGGTGGGACCACACCTACGGTGCATCTTACAAGGGTACATGTGAAATTTACTAGGTGTAGAATATAAATATCTTAACACAAAAACTAAGAAAATGCTGTGAAGGCTATGTTGGCCAGTTTGATTAAAGCATTTCGAATTGTATGTAAAACCAGTACATTGTACTCCATGATTGCATTAATGTACACAGCTATGATTTAATAGAAAAGAAAAAAAAATCCTAAAGCCTGGGCCTGGCATGGTGGCTCACACCTATAATGCTAGCACTCCGAGAGGCTGAGGCAGGTGGATCACTTGAATTTAGGAGTTTGAGAACAGCCTAAGCAAGTATAAGACCCCATCTCTACTAAAAAGAGAAAAACTATCCAGGTATTGTAGTGGGTATCTGTAGTCCCAGCAACTAGGGAGGCTTAGGCAAGAGGATCGCTTGAGCCCAAGAGTTTGAGGTTGCTGTGAGCTATGATGTCAAGCCCACAAGCCAGAGAGGACAGAGTGAGACCCTGTCTCAAAAAAAAAAAAAATCCTGAAGCCTAAAAGAAAAGATAAAAGTCAATGAAATAAAAACTAATATTTTTTTTCATGGAATGAAAGCACATGAGCAAAGTCAAAAGACAAATAATATTAGGGAATTTATTTGAATCACATCACCAAGTACTAATCTCTGTTTTATATATATTTTTTAAAACTTCCAAAAATTGAAATGAAAAATGTTAACATCCCAATAGAAAAATGAACAAAAAAAAAATCTAATGACAGATGAAAAGATCTGGCTTTTAAACGTGTGATGATAAACTCAATTTCATTCATAAGATCCAAAGACTTAACAACACAGAGGGTCTGTTGGCAAGGCTGTGGAGGTAATTCATATGTGGCTGGTTGAAGTTCAAAATGGCAAAACTCCTATGAAGAACAATTTGACAATGTCTATCAAACCTACAAGTAAATTTTCCCTCTAGCCTAGCAATCCCACCCCCAAGAATTTATTTTATAGGCCTACCTATAAATACTGGTAAGATAAAGAAGGAATTAAAACAAAAAGTCACTTAGAGGGAGCCAGGGTAGGGATTAGGGAGAACAAGGACAGGGATGGAAACATGATTTCATATGGAAGAAATAATCTGTACATAAGGTAGCTTGTTGTAACATTATTTGCAATATGAAAAGATTAATAACAATCCAAATGTGCAATAAGATGCTCATAAACTATGGTACGTTCACACAATAAGTGATTATGCAATCAGGAAGCTCTCTACATACTTATTTAGAAAGATTTCTGCAGTAACATGTATACTCGTAGTTATAGCTGTGGCACCCACAGCCTCAGGCCAAACAAACACAACCAATTACCCCTTCTCCACTGCTTTTGATCTCCTCCTGGGGTCCAGAAGTCTCTTGCTGTCTCACTGTGACCCCTGAGGGATGTTTCTGGGCAGAGCCCACAAGCCAGAGATGTCTGGAGTCTTCTCTCCCCAGTCTCACCATGCCCGGTTGCAAAGAAGTGGTTACTCGGTCGCCATCTTACTCCCTTCTCCTCATATTATTAATGAAAAAAGATGCAAAAGAGTGTATATAGTATGTTACCTAGGGACAGAAAATATATATTTGTATTTGCATAAATACTGGTAGGATAAAGAAGGAATTAAAACAAAAAGTCACTTAGAGGGAGCAAGGGTAGGGATTAGGGAGAACAAGGACAGGGATGGAAACATGATTTCAGCTATGGTTAGGAAGGGTTCCCCAAAGTTTATGTGTTGGAAATTTAATCCCCAATGAAACAGTGTTGGGAAGTAGGACCTAATGGAAGCTGTTTAAATCTTCAGAAACTCACCCTTGTGAATAGATGAATCACAATTATGTAAGGGCTTGAGGCTTCAAATGAAATCTTTCTTTCTCTCCCCACCTCATTCTCTCTTGCCATATGATGCTTTCTGCCATATTATGTGCAGCAAGAAGACCCTCATAATATGTAGTCCTTTATTCTTAGATTTTACAGCCTCTGGAACTGTAAGAAATAAATCTCTACTCTTTATAAATTACCCAGTCTGTGGTATTCTGCTACAGCAGCACAAAATGAACAATGGCAACTTTTGAATGCATACCTTTTTATATTGTCCCAAATTTTGAACCATGGAAAGATACAGAAAATTAAATCTAAGTTCAAATAAATAATATTTGCTAACTCTTTTAATGTGAAAGATTTCCTTGATTTTATATCATCTTGAATTAGCTTACAAAAGACCATTTAATTCTTTCTCTGGCTTAAATTGTCCAAAATGTCTCATGTTCTCAGAAGAAACCATATTTCAAGGGCTCCTTTGATATAGTGGTTAACATTCCAACTCTTTTGCCTTCTCCACAAGTTGGCCCCAAACCATTTACCCAGCATCAGCTCTCCAAATGTACTCTTCATTCCAGCCAGCATAATAGCTGTTAATATGTATGATAGGATCTAATAGAGGAAAAACATTAAGAGTTAGAGGTTAGAAAGAGAAGATAGAGAGATAGGTATGGAAGGGAGTGTCTAGAAGGAAAGATCTCCTTGGGTAAACCTGTGTTAGCACAGAGTTGGTCTAGGTTTCTGAATGTGTGTGACATGGACCCACAGACTGTTCAGCAATATCAATGACCAGGAAGTATTAAACCTACATTTTCTGTACTCACCTAGGAATGAAGATCTTAACATTGAGAGTCTGAGTGTAGGTAGTCTCTATAACCTCTATTAGTTCAGTGTGTGGCACAATGCATTATTGGTCCCAAATTTCATCTCCTCCTGTATCTACACACTTTGCCAAGTTACTTAACAATCCCTACCTCTAGAAGCACAGTAAATTTCACCAAAATATTATTGTTGTCCTTGGCCATGAGACCTGCTTTGGTCAATGGAATGTGGATAGAAGTGACAGTGTCAATTAGGACTTTGGAGAAGAAAAGGCATTATCTATTTCAGTTCACCCCTCTTGCACTTCTGCCATATCCTTAAGAACATGCCCAGGCAACCCACCAGTTCAAGAAAAAGGAGAGACGTGGGAACCTGGGTGTAACTTGTAGTCTGAGTCAAGCCAAGCCACGTGGGCAGCCTCCCCCACCAGCTAATCTATAGAGGCATGAGCAATAATGAATTATTGCCATCTGAAGGCCCTGAGTTTTGAGGTAATTTGTTGTGTGGCATCATTGTGGCAATATCTGACTGATACACCTGAATAAGCTGCTTAAAGAAATAGGGATAAAAATGTGGCTTTATCACATTCATGCATGCACACATAAAATGAAGTTTACCTACTAGTTTGCTGATGGTTGGGGTTCCGTCAGGGTGACAGCAGACTTTTCAGCTGAAAATTTCCAAGGCAGAAGAGAATGGTGATCTGTAATTTGGTTAAGGGAAAAATACAATAAGAGGACATTTCAATTCTAAATGTACTCTTCATTCCAGCCAGCATAATAGCTGTTAATATGTATGATAGGACTTAAATGCTCTCAGATTTATGAAACAGACATTGATTGGTCTGAGCAATATGATATCCCATAAAACCATAATAGCTGGAGATTGTAACACCCCCTCTGGCAGAACTGGAAAGATCCTCTAAACAGAAAATAAAGCCACAAGGGACTCATGCATGGCCCTCGAACAAATGGGCTTATTAGACATATACAAAATACCCCATCCCAAAGCTAAGGAATATATGTTCTTGACAACCCATGGAACATACTCCAAAATAGATCATACACTAGGATACAAATCAAACCTCAACTTTTCTTTTTGGTGAGATTTTGGATAGTTGATGCTATTTCAGAGCTTGATATAGGTCTGTTCAACATTTCCACTTCATTCTGGCTAAGTCTAGGAAGGTGGCGTACTTCCAAGTATTGGACTATTTCCTTCAGATTTTTGTATTTCTGAGAACAGAGTTTCTTATAATATTCATTAAACATTTTTTGAATTTCTGAGGAGTCTGTTATTTCATCTTTGTCATTTCTGATTGATGAAATTAGAAATTTTACTCTTTTATTCCTGTTTAGGTTAGCCAAAGGTTCATCCATTTTATTGACCTTTTCCAAAACCAACTTTTTGATTTATTGATCTGTTGTATAATCCTTTTGTTTTCAATTTCATTTAATTCTGCTCTAATTTTGATTATTTCTTTTCTTCTGCTGGGTTTGGGATTGGAATGTTCTTCTTTTTCTAGTTGCTTGAGATGTCCCATTAAGTTGTTAACTTCCTTTCTTTCTATTCTCTTGAGGAAGGCTTACAGTGCTATAAATTTCCCTCTTAGGACTGCCTTTGTGGTACACCAGATTCATGTCTTTATTATCATTTTGTTCCAAAAATTTGGTAATTTCCTTCTTACTCTTGTCTATGACCCAACTATTGTTCAGCATAAGGTTATTTAGCTTCCATGTTTTTGTATGAGTGTGCAGATTCCTGTTTTTACTGAATTCAACTTTTGTTCCATGATAGTCAGAGAAGATGCAAGGAATAATTTCTATTCTTTTAAATTTGCTGAGGATAGACTTGTGACCTAAGATGTGATCAATTTTGGAGGATGTTTCATGGGCTGATGAGAAGAATGTGTATGCATTTTTGTTAGTTTGGAATGTTCTGTAGATGTCTGTTAAGTCTAATTGTTGAATGGTTAAGTTTAAGTCTAAAATTTCCTTGCTTAGTTTCTTATTGGAGGATCTATCCAACACTGCCAAAGGGGTGTTAAAATCTGACTATTATGCTGTTGGAGGTAATCAACTTGCTTGTGTCTGTTAGAATCTCTCTTATAAATTGAGGAGTATTCTGGTTAGATGCATAAATGTTAATAATTGAAATCTTATCATGTTGAGAGTTATCCTTAACAAATATGAAGTGATCATCCTTATCTTTTCTTACTTTTTTTTTTTTTTTTTGGTTTAAAGCCTATTGTATCTGAGAATAAAATTGCAACACCTGCTTTTTTTCTGATTTCCATTTCCCTGATTTATAGATGACTGTCCCTTCACCCTGAGTCTATATTTATCTTTTATGGTAAGATGAGATTCTTGTATGCAGTAGATATCCGGCCTGAGTTTTTGTATCCAGTCAGCCAACTGGTGCCTCTTTAGAGGACAATTGAAGCCATTCACATTATTGATAAGCCTGGTAATATTTTGGGTATCAAGTTTTTCTAAAGTCTGGTGGACATTTTCAATCCTTTCTCCACTGTGGAGGTTGGAATTTTATCAAAAGTTTCTGAGTGAGTTTACTTTGGTGGTAGAGGATTTGTGCTGTTCATTATGGAGGTTAGGTCTGAGAATATTCTTGAGAGCTGGTTTAGTTATGGCAAATTTCTTCAACATGTGAATGTCATTAAAGTACTTAATTTTTCTATCATAAATGAAACTAAGTTTTGCTGGATACAGGCTCCTAGGTTGAAAGTTATTTTCTTTTAGAAGGCTAAAGGTCAATGACCACCTTCGTCTAGCTTGAAAATTTGAGCAGGGAGATCTCCAGTCATTCTAATATTCTTCCCCTTATAGGTTATGGTTACATATATTTCTTTAACTTTTTTCCTAAGTAGATTATTATGCTATTGTGAATTATATTATTTTTTTTATTTTAGTTTCTGATTGCTGCTAGAATATAGACATACAATTGACTTCTGTATATTTACCTTCCATTCTGCAACTTTACTAAACTCAGGATTTTGAGAGATTCTATCTTATTTCCTACACAGATGATCATTGTATCTGCACAACTTCTACCTGTCATATCTGAGTAACTTTATTTATTTTGTCTTGTTGTGATGATTTGAACCTTTAATACATATTTGAATAGAAGTAATGACAGTGGATATTCTTGTCTTATTCCTAATCTTAGTGGTGGAACCATTCTGTTTTTTATTATTAAGTATGATGTTAACAGTAGGATTTTCACAGGCATCTTTTGTCACGTTTTTCATGAACAGTTTTTATCTGTTCTCTTCTATTTTCAGTTTTCTGAAGATTATTATCAGGAACAGATATTGTATTAGACAAAAGCTTTTTCTGAGTCTCTTGAGATAATTTTAGGGTTTGATTTCATTTTGTTAATGTAATAAATTATATTGATTTTAAAAAGTTAATTATATGGTCATGATTATTAATACATATTGGATTCATTTTGCTTTTTTTTTTTTTTTGAGACAGAGTCTCACTTTATCACCCTAGGTAGAGTGCGATGGTGTCACAGCTCACAGCAACCTCCAACTCCTGGGCTTGGGCGATTCTCTTGCCTCAGCCTCCTCGCTAACTGGGACTATATGCACCTGCCACTACAGCTGGCTATTTTTGTTGTTGTTGTTGTTGCAGTTTGGCCCAGGCTGGGTTTGAATCCACCACTCTAGGTATATGGAGCCACTACCCTACCAACTGAGCCACAGGCGCCACCCTGCTAACTTTTTTTTTAAATTTTATTTTTGTATTTATGTTTATAAGGGATTTGTCTGTAGTTTAGTTTTCTTTTAATGTCTTTGTCAAATTTTGCTATCAGAGTAATGTTAGCCTCATACAACATGAGTTGGGAATTGTTTACTTCTTTCTAACTTTCTAGAAGAGATGTAGTACACGTGGTTATTTCTTCATTATATATATGATAGAATTCACTAGTGAAGCCATGTATGCTTGTGGTTTTCTTTGTGGGGAGGTTCTTGTGTACCGAATTAATTTATTTAAAAGACATACAGATATCCAGGTTATTTATTTCTCCTTGAGTGAATTTTGGTATTCTGTGTATTTTAAATTGTCTATTTCGTCTAAGTTTTGAATTAATTATATTTCCTTATGTCCCTTTTAACATCTGTAGAATCAATAGTGATGTCACTTCTCTTAAGCTTGACAATGGTAATCTGTGTCTTCTCACTTTTTCTCCCTATCAATTGGGCTAGAGACGTATTCATTTTATAGATCTTCTAAAAATACAAGATTTGCTTTTTTCCCTATCTTCTGTTTTATTAATTTCCACTCTGGTTTTTATTGTTTTCATGTTTGCTTACCTTGGGTTTCATTTTCTCTTTTATTTCCTAGTCTCTTATGGTGAAATTTGAGGTGATTGATTTGAGCTATTTCTACATTTCTAATATACATTTTTAGTGCTATTTTTTTCTTTTGATATGTGTTTTTCTTTATACTCAGGTTTTAAAATACTTTCAATGTCTCCATTTAAATTCTTCTTTGACCAATTGGTTATTTAGAAGCACATTATTTGGTATCCAAATATTTGAAATATTTTTGTTACAGATTTCTAATTTTATTGCATTTTAGCTATGGAATACACTTTATATAATGGGTACTTTTTAATTACTGAGATTTGTTTTAATGCTTTGAATATGCTTTATTTGGTAATATTTCCATGTGCACTTAGAAAGATGGTGTATTTTATTACTTTTTAATGATGTATTCTAAATCTGTCACTTAAATCAATGGGTTAATAATGTAATTCCCTGTCTCCTTGTTATATTAAACTACTGACAAATAGGTATTGAAATCTAACCATAATTTTAAATTCATCTATTTCTTCTTACATTCCTATCAGTTTTTCTATATGTATTCTGAAGTTCTGAGGTACATAAACATTTAGGATTATTAAATCCTTTGATTGCAATGACTATTTTATCATTATGAAATTACTTTTATTGATCTCTCGTAAAACTTTTTTCACTAAAATACATTTTGATATTAAGATAGTCACTTTATATTTCTTTTTTGTACTATCTTACTTTAAATTTATAGGTATTTTTTAATATTTAAAGTACATTACTTATAGGGAACATAGAGCTGGGTCTTGTTTTTTAATCCAATCTGGTAATCTCTGTCTTTTAACTGAAGGAGTTTAAATGTTTTATGTTTAATGTGATTATTATTATGGTTAGGTTTAAACCTATCATCTTATTCTTTTTTTATTCATCCCATCTATTTGTTCCTTGTTTTTTCTCCAGAAAAATAACAATGATTTAAAATTAAACATAGATATGGATATCCTATAGATTAAGCTAGCATTTAAATTTCCTAAACATAATCATAACTCATGCTAAAGAGGGGAGTATGTTATTATATTGGAATAAAAAATTATACATGAAATTATCTTTTTATTTTATTTTTTAAAACATCTTCTCTTGTTTACACTGCTAGAATATATGCTACATAAAACCATAGGCCTTGTCTGAGTCCCCCTCATCCCCAGCAATCTTTAGCACCAATTAGGTAAGCAATAAACATCAATCTATTCACTGATAAAGTCTTAAGTCAGATCTTTGGAATGGAAGGAGATAAATGACCTGAGTCCAGTCCAGATAAAATGAGAGGAGTCAATAGCTGAATCTTTTCCAGATATTTAGTATTAGAAAGAAGGTAAAAGCATAAGGATCATAGCAAGCACCCAGGACTGCAACAAAGATTTGTGATACAACTTGATGGAAATTGGGTGATGAAGGAGGGCAGGAGATAGCAGAAATCACACATGAGAATGCCTCCCAAGGCTGCTCAAATGTTATTCTGTGTCAAGCACACTCTTCTTTGGTGATGCCCTGTGCCTAATTTCCAAAGCTGAGCTTTTATGACTCTTAAATACATTTATTTATCTGTTCATTAGGTGAACATTTGGGTGTACTATTTTTTTATTCCAAGATTAGTATGGAGTTATCCCAGCTTAGTAAGAAGACATGTTTACATACATAGATATTATTATCATAAGAGACCATGATGAGTAGAATAATAGATGTGTGTGTATAATACACATATTATAGTGTGGGGCAATGGAGAGCCCTTGGACTCCTCATCTGAAGTTCAGACAGAAGGCACCTTGTTTTTCTTATACAACCATAACTATAGTCATAACTGTGCATAGTTACATCATGACCACTAACAACTATCATATGACTACTGCATGACTACTGTTTGGCATTCTGTCACTACTGTTCCCTTTGGATACATAAGTATACAGGACCTTTCATTTGCACAGACTTCCATACTTGCTCGTGGGCTACCATGAGCTGAGTAAAGGTATGTCACATTGTTCCTTGGCTTCTAAGTTCTTCTTCAACCTGTCTGTATCTGCTAGGAACCTCTTTGACATTGACCTCTTTCATCACACTTGGATAGAACCATGGAAGATTGGAAGAGGACTGATTATCTTTTCCCAGGGAGGCAGGTCAGAAAAGACTTCATAGGAAAAGTCCTAAAGAATTAGTAGAGTTTTCAAAGTACATAAAGTGAACAAGGCAATAAATGGTATTGTAATAAGTTAGAAGAAGATGTGGCAAAGCCTACAAGTATAAAATAATGTGGCACATTCAGGGTCTAACAAAGAGATGAGAACCTTACTTTTGCTACTTACTAGCTGTATATTCTTAAACAAGTTACTTGCTATTTGAGAGCCTCACTTCTTTTAACTGTAAATTGGGAATAAGAATATCTGCCTTCTGGTTTTTTATGAAGATTAAATGAGATAAAATATTTAATGAAAAATGTAAAAAAGGAGCAAAGGGAGATAAAACGAAGTCCAGAAATCCAGACCAAGAAGAGCCTTGCTGAAGAGCCTCAGCTCAAATAGTTTTAGGAGAAGATTAATATATTTTGAAATTGGCTCTTCAAAGCCCTGTTTTGAAGCCAATACATTGGAAGTGATTGGTAGATAGTGGGGAAAAATGAGTATCCCTGAAATATATTACAAATTAGACAGGGGCAGGCTCACAATTAAAAACTTGATAATGATAATGTACAATGTTGATACTTACACAATGTAGATAGTTGCGTGTAGTAGAACACATAGCCAGCCAAACACATGTGAAAACCCAACAAACACATATATGGAAAGATAAGTAGATGGGATTTCATTGCTGGCTCACATTTAATGTATGATTCACAATTGTCTCTCAATCTCTGTTTAATGGAGTTAGAGCAACCAGTTAGTTATTCCTATCATGTTTCTGCCTTTTCCCATCTCACAACCTTCCCAGTAAGCAAAGACACCTTGTACCCTGTACTCTGCTTTACTGGCTGCTTGGCCACGTCCAATTGTAAAATTACACTTAATCAGAAATGCTGGATTCACACTCAAGTAATTGCCTGCCTAATGACTCTCCCGGGAATGTGACCTTAGATTAATCACTATAAATAATGAGAAACCAGACAACTTACTTCTGTTTCAGAGCTTGTATCTCAAACTAGGAAGAGGAAACAGTGTTATTTCTATGGTTTTATCTTCATTCGCTTTCTAGATGCTGCAGCTGTGTCCTCATTGTATTTTACAGCCAGAAAAAAAAAAAATCACCCCTCAGCAGTTCCTATAATTTCAAATTTATAACTATGTCCAGGGTAATTCACCCGTAAGCCAACTAGAAATAAAAATAGAGGAGATAGACCCATCTGTTGGAGTGATTTCTTAACTGCAAAAAACATTTTCCTTTCTTTAAAAGCAAAGCTGTAAAATCTGTATAAATTCCAATTCGTAAACCATGAAACTCTAATTTTTCCACTTCTCTAGTCACTCTGAGTAAATGATTCTGCATATGTGGGATGTCAGAAATCAACAAAATGGTCCAAGGGAGTATAAGAGATTGATTTTGACTCTCTGAAAATCTTTTAAGTGATTCCAAAAAGATTCTTCAGATAAATTAGAACCAAAAAGAATTCTATGTTGCTTGGCACTGAAAGATCCATATCTTCAGATGGTTTTTCTTCTGCCTTTGTAGGTGAATTTCAACATTTTATTTTATTGTTTTTAATTAATTTTCTTAGCACTTCTATAATTTATCCTCTTCCCTTAAACTTGTCTTAATTTTTAAAATAAGGTCTCAGAAATTCTGATAGGGATATTTAGATAGCCCCTATAAAGCCATTATTTCAGGGGAGAAATCCTTTATCCTGAATAATTTAAAGAAGAGTAATTGCCTTACTTGAATATTCTGGCTATGATTCTAAAAAACTTTCTCTTTATTATGACCATGTAGGACAAACTTAAGCTGGCAAAAACTGCTTTGTATTATACAAAGAGTGTGACCTCTGAATCCTTATGTGATAATTCCATGATTAAATCATATGGAGTGGTTACCATTTGTGTGGCTGGAACTCCTCTGATAGAAATTCACCCACACATATTTTATGAAATGAGAGGTTTTACTGTAGAGCACCACATAAAGGCAATCTTTGAACTTTCCACAAGCCAGTAAAAGAGAGCACAATAAAACACAGTGTTTTTCAGATAATGTCTGCACCACCCAATAATCATTGTTTATTTTATTAGTCCCAGATCTTCTCAATATGTAAACAAAAAGGCTGAGAAATACCCGGGCTCACACTATGGGCTCACTCACCACACTAGTGGAAGTTGACTGGGAACGGCCACGTTTCCATGTAACTGTCATCACTTCTCCTAAGCATTCTTGACTTCATAGTGGGTCTCACACATGTAGGGGTCTGACACAAAAGACAACCTTTAGCTCTGTGCAAAGCCTATAGCTGTTGAACCAAGAAGAATGACTTTAACCAGATTGTTTACTTACCAACTAGCTTTCACTCTTTTTCATATTCCTTTGTTTCTTTGTTTCTTTCACTTACTCACTTTTGTCAATAAATAGTTCACTGCTTGCACAGCTTGGAAAGCTCAGTCCAGGTTAATAAAATTCAAGACGATTTGAGGAAGCCTGGTTTCTTCTTGGATAATTGAGTTAGGAACAATGGAGTTTGCATCAGGGATTGAACTTTAAAAACTTTACTGAACACTTAACTTAAACATGTAGACAACAAAATATGGTTTTTATAAAGATTTGATGAGAGGTGTAGTTTGTTAATTACAACCCTTCCTTACTGGAACTGAAGTAATTGACAGATAGAAGAATGGGAGTTGAAGATGGCAAAGTTTGGAGAAAACTTTTGCCAACCTTCAGGTCATCACCAATCTTTGCCAAGATTGCAAATAAGGAGCCCTCAGCACCTCCCAAGTGCTTATTTGTGCCCTTCTCTCCTTTTAAGATGAACCCCATCCATGTTCAAATCAATTGTGTGACAGGGCTTGAAAAAGTTTATGGGAAATGCACATTATTAAAAAAGCCATGCATGGATTTCAATTTTTTTTTGCACCAAAATTAACTTGTACTAACTTTTTTTTTTTTTTTTGGCAGTTTTTGGCGGGGCCTGGGTTTGAACCTGCCATCTCTGGTATATGGGGCCAGCGCTCTACTCCTTTGAGCCACAGACGCCACCTCTGTACTGCCTTTTTATAACATTTTGAATAGGATCAAGTTTGAGGCACAAAGGAGGATAATACATCAGTTTAAAAAAAGCCCCTATCAGGGTAACATGAATTCTGCTGAAAGTGAACAAGGAACAAATATCAAATTTATGGTGAAGCTTGGGCCAAGGAATGGTGAAATTATTGACACTTTACAAAATGTTCATGTGGAAAATGCCCTATGGAAATTAGAGTTTACAAATGGATAACTCATTTTTTTAAAAAAAATTTCAGATTAATATTGTTTGTTTGTTGGGTAAAGTCCAAGTTGGAGCTGAGCCCTTCACTCAGGGGTGTGATGTATACCCCCACAAGAAGGGATGAGATGATGCTGAAAATGAACCGGCAGTAACAGACCTGATTGATTCCTTCACATCAATTTGTGAGGAAAAAATTAATCTCATTCATGCTCTAATTGAAGAAGGTCAACAATTGATATCAGAAACAATAGCTTAAACCATAGACATCTTAATTAGCTCAGTATATACAACTCTAACTAAAAAGTGGAAGTTGAGCAAACTTTCCACGTGGTCAATGTCAAACTTTGCCCAGATGAGCTAAAGAAAAGAACAACGGTTTCAATGAAAATTCTAAACAAGTAGGATCAAGATCCGGAAGCATTTCTTTGAAGAATTGTAACAAGAGATGAAACATGGGTTTTCCAGTATGATCCTGAAGACAAAGCACAATCAAAGCAATGGCTACCAAGAGGTAGAAGTGATCCTGTCTAGGCAAAAGTGAACCAGTCAAATCA
>CAUYQV010065415.1:0-60918 GCA_963574575.1 Galagoides demidoff | reverse complement strand
TGAGAAAATGACATGAAGGCTGTGTTGATCAGTTTGATGGAAGTATTTCAGATTGCATGTGAAAACCCCACACTGTACCCCAGAAGTGTATTAATGTACATAGTTATCATTCAATAAAAAAATTAAAAAAAAAAAAAGAAAAAAATAAGACTGTTTTACTTTCTTCTCATGCATGTGTTGATGGGAGAGAAATCTTAATTTACGTCAGGAACTTTTCCTTTGCATTCACAGCTTGGACCCTTTGGTCTAAGCAGCCTGACTCACAGTCTGTCTTGTATTTTGACAAGCCTTCCTGGATAAACTTAATCTTTTCTACCTTTTCATGTAAAAGTGAGAGATATGCAACTCTTCATCCATTTAAGTACTTAGAAGGTATTGTAGGGTTATTGATTGGCCTCATTTCAATATTGTTGTATCTCAGGGAATAGAGAGGCCTGAGAAGAGGGAGAGAGGTGGGGGAGTTGGTGGTGAGTGGAGCATTCAGAACACACACAACATTCATTGATTACATCTGAAGATTTATGTGGGCATGGTTCATGGTTGTCCAAAATAATTACAATAGTCACATCAAAGATTACTGATCATAGATCACCATAACAGGTACAATAATAATGAGTGAGTTTGAAATATAGTGAGAATTGTTAAAATGTGACACAGACACAAAGTTAGCACATACTATTGCAAATATGGCACCAGTAGACTTTCTTGAAGCAGGATCACCACAAACCTTCAGTTTGTTTAGAAAAATATAGATAGATGGTGCAATAAAGTGAAACACAATAAAACAAGGCATGCCTGTATTCTAGAGACTATGTCACGTATAGTGAATGATAGATCAAAAGCTATGCTCAATTGTATATTTGGTGATAATTAAATGAAATTGAGTGTGGTACAACTTTTTTTTTAATAGTTAAAAGATATCTGGATAAATCCATGATATTCTGATAGTGTAGAGCTTGCGAGTGATGAAATCGCACATTATTCGTATATTAGATGAAATTTTAAATTTCTAATCTGGTCATTTTTTGTAGATATCTGGTTTTACCCAAAATGTGCCTTTTAAGATGTATATTAACATTATACATTTTCTGTATGTAAATAATTAGTTTTATATTAAGTTGATATAACACTAGTTAAGAGGTCAAAATTTATACATGAATATTACTAATTTTTAAAAAATAACTTTATAATCTGTCATAAATTAAGCTTTTTTGACTTAAAATTACTTTTTATGTAGTGAGAAAACAATTGAAATAATTCTTGAGGAAGGAGATCATATATTACCATGCAACATTTCCTGTGTTAAATAATTCTGTGAGACATTACCCAGCAGGGTCAAGTTCTGATTCCTCAGCACAAACCTAATCAGTGTGGGCTTGAGCAGCTTGGAAGCTGTTAAGAGTTGAGGGTCTGATGGTGAAGTCACAGTTGACTGTATTTTGTTTTCCATGGACTTTCCTCCATTGGTATTTTCATGATTTCAAAAGTAGAATTAAAATCTCACAAGAAATTCATTGAACTGTGTCTTGTGTGTATGTGTGTGTATGCTTGGTCACATACACTTGTAGTCATTACATTGTTGATGTAAGGTTGGATGGCTGAATGGGGAGGAAGTACCTTTCAGACAAAATGCCTTACAGGAAAGTTTGGGACAGGATTCTTCCTGGCTCCCAGATCAAAGTCATCGTAAGAGTGATTATTTCAGTCCTCTTGGGCTACCATGACAAAATTCATAGGGTGGGTGCCTTAAACAACAGAAATGTATGTTCTCATAGTTCTGGAGTATAGAATTTTCCAATTGGCATTCATGTGGCAGAGTCAGTTTCTTGTGGGAGCTCTCTTTCTGGCTGTAGCCAGAATTCCTCAGGCTGTGTCTTCACATGTCCTTTCCTGCATGTGTTTCTACTGAGGGAGGTGAACTTTTGTCCTCTCTTCTTATAAGGACACTAATCCTATTAGATTAGGGGCCCATCCTTATGACCTCATTTCCAAATACACATATGTATGAGGGTTAAAGCTTCAACATATGCTTTTGGAGGGAAGACAAACAGTTGTCTATAACAGTGATTCAGAATTTGGAACATTTTTAGAACTCATGGCATATCATATGAATATCTCTAGAATTTTGAGTATTCATTTTGGAAGATACTCATAACAATATGATTAACATGATACAATGCTTCCATTTTTGCATACTGTTAATATGTGTTTCCATATATTATTCCTAACACATAAACCAATGAAATACTCAGCGTAAGAAGTTTTATGTTCAAATAAAATGTGTAGATTCACATAACATAAATCGATTTGGATTTTATTTGAGGCCTTTGGTAAAAATAGCTGTGGTGACTGAATATAAGCCTCAAGGCATCAATAACCACTAAGCTGTACAATTATAGCTATGAAATAGCCATTTCTTAATATATCTTTTTATTCTGTCAAGCTTTCTTTCTACATTCTTCCAAATAATTGAACAAAAAGGTAATTTGGGTCATTTCAGCTTTATCAAGATCTAGGTATAATTTACTCCAGAAACAATGAACACTCTATAAATATTTCACTGCAGAAATAGAACCAGAAATGGATATAAAATCACATAATTACATTGTGTGTCAGTCTTTCTAAGTATCCCATGCAGGTGAAAATTTTTGAGGAGCAATAGGGATTTAACTGGGGTGATTTTATTCAGTTTTTTTCTAAGTGGTGCTTTTCTCTTCATTTATTTCATCGCTTGTGCTCTTAATTGCCACATGCCTAAATGATTTTAGTTATGCTCCATTGTTTTGAACTTGACAGCATAATTCAAAAGCAACACAGTTGATTTGCTGACATGGGGACTTCTTTTTATGGTTAATTTGTTTTCAGAAGGAATAAAAAATATGATAGCTTGTTGAGCCAGGTTTTCTAAAAGCTATAGTGCATAATTCCTAAAAAATGTCTTTGTTCTTTTAGAACTATGAAGACTATTTATTCTGTGCCCTCTCAATTACTCAACAAGAGTCAAATTGATAATTATTGACTGAGGTTCTATCTGACATTTAAGTGATTATACTATTAGCAATTCTTTAGTCATATAAGGTGTGTGCTGAGCGAATACAGTAATTTGTATATAGTCTCTGGTCTCAGTAACTTCAGTCTGTCAGTAATCATCTCCTGAGCAGGTTTTCAGTACTAAGGTGTATATATGCAGGGTGCTTAATCCAATTAGAGGAACATTAGAGAAATTAAAATAAAGTTGTGAAGATATAGATATCCTTACCAGATGTTACTCAATTAAATACCTCCTTAGTGTCTACTTAGCTGCTCAGTGTTTACTGTAGATGATCCTGGTGTTCTAGGCAAGTTTAACACGTGTATTCATTCTATTAGCGCTTAGTAAGCACATGTCATCTTCAGTGTTCTTTTCTTCTTTTCTGAGGCAGAGTCGTACTCTGTTGCCCTGTCTAGAGTGCCACAACATCAGCTTACCTCACAGCCACCTCAAAGTTCTGGGATCAAGTGATTCTCCTGCCTTAACCTTCCAAGGAGCCAGGACTATAGCCACCTACCATAATACCCAGCTAATTTTTCTATTTTTAGTAGAGACAAGGTCTCACTCTTGCTGAGGCTAGTCTTGAACTCCTGAGCTCAAGCAGTCCTCCTGCCTCAGTCTCCTAGAGTGTTAGTCTTACAGGCATGAGCTACCATGTACAGCCTCACATGTCATGTTCTTGAGGCTAGAAGTTGTTGGGGTTAATAACTCAATAACACGTAGTTCCCACTTTCAAGAATTTACTAGTGTGATTCTAGACTATTCTTTTCTATATTATTTTATAAGATTTTTTAGCATCTTCTATCTGAAGTATATTTTAAACCTAGAGTTTTAAATTTTGAACTTGGGAATTTTTAAATTGTCTCGAATTCTTCATATATGGTATTTCAGTATGTCATAAGTATTGTCTTTCCATGACAAATACAAACTCATTAATGTCAGGAGTTCCATCTCTGCATCTATTACTTTCTCTGGCATAGTGTTGAAATACCATGGTTTTGTAATCTATCAAAGAAATCAATAAGTAGGAGATTGATGATAAAAATAATAACTAATGTTTATTGATTCTTTATATTAAGCCTAACCCTAAGGATTTTACGTGAATTGTCTTGATAAAAGGCTTTCAGGTAGACAGATACAACAGTATTGCCCATTTACAGATAAAGGAACAGATGCATATGAGATAAAGTAGCTTGAGAAAGTTTAGCCAGCTAGCCAATGATTAACCTGGGATTTGATATGTGACTGAGAACCAATTGCTTTTATCCTTTCTGAAGACTTATAGCCTGAGTCTAATAAATTTTTGATTTAAAAATATTAGTTGTAGGATTCTGTTGAGTAGATACATCCCTGTTGCCCTTCGCAGATTTCTGGCTTATTGGCGATGTCTTGTATGTTACTCACCACAGTGAAAGTCCAGTGTGTAAACGAGTATGTGAAAACTCTGTCGGGAGCAGCCCCGTTGTAAGTAGGTTTGAAGGGGGAAAAACATTTCCCTAAATCTAGATTCAGAGGTGAACTCTTTTGAAGAGGATGATTTTTGTGAAGATTTGAGTTTGTAGACAGAAGCAAGACACACTCTAAAATATAACTTCTTACTGTTTGTTTTAGAAGGTAAGGTAAGGGGAACATACTGAGAGAACTAACAACTTTGTGGAGCCACTCCTGTTTGATTGTTGATTTGGGGCGTACAGAATTCAAATTCTTATTTCTGAGTGACTTGCTAAAGTGCAACTAATCAAGTAACAGTTGCTAGTGAGATGTAGATCACCCAAAGGGCAATTTTGGACGATTGCAGTGTCAACAATGAAAATAGATGAGATTATCTAAACTGAGTGCAGGTAGAGGTAGAGAGAGGCTACATTATTAACAGTGTTTTAAGAGGTGGGTCTAGGGAAAGAAAAGGAGCAAGGACATAAATGAGTACACTTTCAGAAGCAATATCACTGCGTCCTTTAAGAAATTTTCCTAAGCAAAGAATGATCAGATGATATACTGTTACATAAATGCACAGTCTGTATTATGAACACTTGTCCACTTACCCTCCTGTCACCCGTTTATTGTGCACCCCAGGAGGTATAAAAACATTCTCCTTTCATTTTTATTTATTTACTTTTTAATTTTTATAAAAGACATCTGCACAATCGCCAGGGAGAGCATGTTCTCTTTCTGTCTGCTATGGCTAGTCAGAATTAATAACTTAATTCTGCTTTAGCATGTCGACATGAAATGCAACAATTTGTATAATGCCTATTAATCAATTTGTTTGCTTAATCTGTGTTGAGAAAGAGAAAAATGACATTCATGAAGCTTTGTTGGAACCGGTTGTTGCTAGTGGGATAGTTTTTTTTTTAAATGGCTCAAATCTTAATTTCTTAAGTGCTGGGATTAGTAAAGCTCGCTTTGGAATTCCCCTCACATCCCCACCACAAGAAGGAAAGTGCTGGATGAGTGATACAGGAAATACTATTAGGAATTACCAGAAGTTGTTTTTAGTGCTTATTTCTTAAAAACTCAGCCCTAAGATTGGAAATTTTTACTTGATTTTTGAGATGGGAATTTGTTTATTATTTTTGGTGTCATTCTTTTATAATATTATCAAACATGTCAGCCAGTTATAACTTTTGATTTTTCAGAGTTTTATAAATCCCTTTTTCTAAGAGGTACAGTAGCACAGTCTTTCCCCCCTTCTCCTAAGAAAACAATGAGGGATTGTGAAATACTCTCAGACGCATTTAAAGTAACTTGAAGAAGATGATCATTTAAAATTTCAAATCCATTCTTCCCCTTATCGACTTCTAAGCACCGAGTTTTTAAAGCAATTTCTAGCCTTATTTAAAAGTATACCTTTGTGACAAAACAGTAGGGGCTAAATAATTCTTAACAGCTGAGGAATTATGTCTTTTGTTAAAGAGAAGGTCAGGACTCGTTTCCACAAGGGGCCAATTACTGTTGTCATTACTGTCCTAACTTTAAACCATGCCTTTGAGAATTGATCTGAGAGCCAGCCTCCTCTAAAAACCGGATCATCCCAGGCAGTCTCTGCCACATTGGGATGAACACGAAGAAGTGAATGGCGTTTAACTCAGAATCATAACATTTTGTTTCTGGTAAGGAGTTTGGAGATCCTGTGTACTTAAACTTCTCTTTTACAAATCAGTAAACTAGGGTTTGGGAAAAAAGAGTCATTCACAGAAACAGCTTGTGAATGTTTGATTCATCTTTAAACTTAGAAGAAGCTAATCTTTTCAGAATTTGAGAGGAATATACGAAACTAAAAAAGCATATACAAAAGTAAGTGAAGGTCAGAATGTATAAAGAAACAAAGTACAAATGCTCAGTTCTAACGTACTGTTGGAAGGAAAATTCCTTTCAACTGTTTTTCCTGGAGCGATGAGTTTACATTGATCCAGTCACCCTCTATTACCTGACCTAATTTGCCTCGAGGAGTACATATTTATAAAACTGTTGGCAGGAGTTAGGGGGGGCAAGAAAGATTGTACTATAATTTGTACTTCAAGTAGTGATCTAAAATTCTTGATTTTGATTTCCCTGGCTCCTTGTTGCCATTAAGATCTTGCCCAGAGGAGGACTGTGAGAATCACGGGAAGGGCTGTACCTGCTTTATGTTCTTGCCGATGTGGAGAGCCATTGAGCCCAGTAAGGCGTGGTGAGCCAGTGAAAACCACACAGGAGACATTTTATTGAATATTCTTATTCCAGTTATCCTTTGGAATGTATTGAACACCAGAGTGGGGTATGTGAGGCAAGGCCCAGTAGATTTGTCTGCAGACAGTTTGAATAAAATGGGTCATCCAGTCCCTATTCTCTTGTTTTCAGATTTTCCTGATGGACTAACAGCCCACTCTTGTTTCTTCATTCACATTATAATTACATGCTTACTTACTAATTTTTCCTTCTGTTCTCTATAAAAAATAAAATGGTTAGCAATTAAATATTTAACTATAATCACAGTAAAATTGAATAGTTGGAAAAGTCCAATGGGGAAATGAAAATATGGTTGATTAATGTGAACTTACAACAAAAATCAAGTTTTCATTTATTGATTATTTTTCTGGCATTCATAACTCATTTTAATTTTCTTTATGCATGGGTCTTTATTATATTAATACAGTATGGAATATATATAATGATTATTTTGCCGATTAAATGAGGTTCGATCTAAAACAATTTGGAGCCATGAAATACTGTTTGTAATTAATACATTATGAGTTGTCTTCTTCCTCACTTATGAAATTACAGCATTGATTCTTGAACTTTCTGCTGTTTCAGGTTATTATAATGATTAAAATTTAAAAATAGGCTCGCAAGCCTGTTACCACTATAGGTTGCTGATTTTAAACATTTTCAGATTGTTTTACTTACTTTCAGATTGTTTTGAGAATTTTGATCAAACAAGTTACTTTTGATTGCAATTTACTTTATAGCATAACCTACAAACTAAGATAAAAGTTTGCATGGGTGTCATGGGTTTCCCCAAATAAGTAGCTTCCTCAAATAGAAGTTCATTCCCTGCGTTACTATCTGAAGGGAGGTAGTCACAGAGAAAAAGGATAGCTGCACCAGGATATCCAGAAATCCAGCTCCTTCTGCCTGGTTGCTTCACTATCCCTAGATGTTGTTTTCATCCCAGTTGTCTGAGATGGCTGGCAGCTGGGTCATACTCCCTTTAAAGACATGTTCTGGAAGTGGAGTTGCATCAGTGTTCCTCATGTTTCATCAGCTGGACATAAACTTACCTTGAGCTGAAAGGGAAGCTGGGGAGTAAAGTCTTTATTGCAGGAAGTCTGTTCCAGCCATACAAAGTAGGAAACTTCACTGTGGGGAAGGATCCTTACTGGGTGGGGAACAACTGCTGCCCTCTGCCATCTCTACCTTTTTTTTTTTTTTTTATTAAATCTCATGCTTGGGCTAACCTCGTGTTAAATATGTATTATTGTTTCTTACATTTGAACAGAGATTACCTATGTATGTTAGGCACACATTCCTCACATTTTCAGGTTTGTGTGACTCTGCTGAGCCTGTCATGACGGTCACCATTTCTTGCCTTTCACCTCCACCTTCAAGGCCCAATTCAAGTATCATAGACCATTTTTCATTAAGAATTATTTAACTTCTTTAGCTTCAATTCATCATTTCATCCTTGCTATTCCATTTTAGCATAATAAGTGTGTTCCTTTGTGGCAGTATCTGATAAACTCTCTGAAATTTTCTCTTGTATTAGACCTGCAATTTCCTTAATGGTAGAGTTCACGTCTCATTGATTCTTCTCTTCCCCCTGGTGCCCTTAACATACTAGACTCGTGGTGTTTTCCAAATGAGTGAATAGAAATTTGAGTTCTGGCACTATTTCTGCTTCCAACATAACATATTATTCTGGATAAGTCACTCAGTCTTGTTTTTGTTTGACTTTTCTATAACATAGGGGAAATTATAAGTTTTTATTTGCATAATAAGGCTGCTTTGAAAATCTTAAAAAAATTAGAAAATGTGTAGTCAGTTGTAAGGTAATTTGACTAATGAGATGTGAAATGTCACTGTTTTGTTATAAATTTGAAAGTTGGCAGGACAAACTAGCTCACACCTATGATCACAGCACTCTGGGAGGCTGAGAAAGGCAGATTGCTTGAGCTCAGGAGTTCAAGACTAGCCTGAGCAAGAGTGAGACAGTATCTCTACTAAAATTAGAAAAATTAGCCAGATGTTGTGCCAGGCATTTATAGTCCCAGCAACTCAGGATACAGAGGCATGAGGATCACTTGAACCCTGAGAGTCTGAGGTTGCTATAAGCTATGATGATGTCATGACACTCTACTTAGGGTAACAGAGTAAGACTCTGTCTCAAGTAAAAAAAAATTTGAAAGCTAATCAAGACTGAATGAAGCTCAGTTTGTATTCTAAGATATTTTATAGTGCTATTTTGCCCACTAGTGCCAAATGTTTCATGTTTACCTGAGAAATATAAAATATTATCTAATACTTATTTTTTGTCTACAATTTTATCAGAAGTTAGAATAGGGAGTCTAGTCAGTATTCTTAATCTAGATTCTGTGACAACATTTAAGACTAGAGTTATAGAGCCTGAGTTGACACAGACCAATGACTAATGTTTGGATTCTAGAGTTAGGGATTCTCTTGATATACAATATACTGTAGCTCACACACTTAGGCCACTTTAGTCTTCAGAATGCAGACTATTGATGTAGAATTTGCTCTGTTTTCTCACCTTCCAAACTTATATTTGTTAACATATAGTATCTTGACAGTATTCCTGCTCATTATCTACTTGGTTTATTTTTAGAGAAAAATATGTGTCCTAAAGTTCTATTTATTTGAGCTATCACCCAAATGTTGTTTGCAATTTCATTAAGAAGCTTTAACTACACAAAGTAAAAGTTTGGAAAATAAGCTTTCGTGGGAAAAAAAGAACCACTTTTCTAGCTCTTAGGAGGGGTACTTTAAAATATGTAGGAAAGAACCCTTTGAAAAAACTGTGTCATTATTTGTATTCTCCTATCACTGAGATTCTCAGAGTTTTTGTTCTGCACGTTCATAGTATTTTAGGAGTTTTCCATTATACTGAAGTAATTTTTATAATATAACATAGAATGTATTTTAGTCATGAGTAGTGATTTGATTTCTGAGATTCTTACAAATTGTATATCCACTAACACCATAGCTTCTCTTGATTGTAATCATCACTGCCACCACCCTCATGTCCGTTTATCATTTAATAGAAAGATTGTCATCTCCCCTGTGAAACTTTCCCCACAGAAATATGGTTCCTTCTTCTGTATTTGATGAGAAGTATTTAAGTATCATGGTCATAATTTAATTTACCTTTCTCCCAAGTAAACTGTGAATTCCAAGTTAGCTAGTGCAAAGCTTATTCAAGTTGCACATCCTATATGGTTTCTAGATAACAGTGGATGTCACAGCAAATGTTTGACTGAATGTGTGTCACTTATAAACATCTTTAACCAATACCTCTCTTGTACTAACTTCACTGTGGTCAGAACCTCAGGCTATGTGACAAGAGGTCAGTATGTCCATCAGGAGAACCTAAATTTAAGAAGGAAATACACTTTTTATTACTAAGCAACCACGTGGACTATTCCTTTCAAAATAATATTTTCTGAATTTCCTGCCTAGGGGAGTCATTGATTCTTCACATAATCCTTACTGAGAGACTTGTCATTTTTATGAGCTAGAGTGAAGTGGAGAGTGTCTAGGAAAACGTGACCGTTACGTTAGGTATGAACCTGAGGTCCAAACCTTTCTAAAAGATTCCTAGGTATTTGACATCTCCAGCATAATTGATTGGGAACCAACATATACACTGAGCTGGCAGGGGAGGCAGTATACCAGATGGCCATTTCCACCTTTTTTGTTTTAATGTAAACTGGAAATAACTGACAAGGATGGAAAGGGATTTGGCCGGTACCACAAGGGAAATGGAAGTGCAAAGACAGAATTCTGTTAACTGTCAGTGGAATTAGATAGAACAAGCAGTTTTATATGTAGCTGTTTGATGCAAAATAAGTTAGGATAAGTACGCAGACAATAGCATTGCAGCGATTTAACCCACTTAATTTTATTTTTGGTACATTTTAGCAATAGAGAAACTTGGTAAAATTTTGTCATTGGATTGAAAATCATCAGTATTGTGTTAGTTTCAGTGACAGGGGCAACCAAAAGGAAATAGTGTTCAATCTTGTAATAAAGGGCCTAAGACAATTAAAAAATAGTGAATTCTCTGGTTAAATATTAAATATTCTATGTAATGTCCATCACTTTGTTACTAAAAAGCCCATCATCCATTAATGGAATGAGCAGGAAAATTGGTTTTCTTTTAAGTTGGCTTGAAATCTTATTGCTTTTTATGCGATAAAAAAAACTCTCATCATTTTTTAATTTTTATTTTTATTACTCTTACCATTTGAAGTTTTTCATGGCCCTGTCTCCAGGATAAGCAAGCACAGTTAGTCTAGAGCTCTTTGATGGGCAGAGGGTCTGATAATGCTGCCAAAGCGAAGGGAGTTAGGATTATGAAAGTGGGTTTCGGGAGGCGTCAAGGCACTTCTGTTAACACCACATAGAGTTTCGAGGGTTAATCTATCATTCCTATTCTATCTGTTGAAAAAACCAAGGCTTTTATTTTCCTTTTTAAATATCAGAGTAGTTTGCTCCTGTCCACCAAGTTTAGAAGATTAGCTCTGGAAACCAATATTGTGTTTTCTCTTTTCCCTTCAGGACAAAGTATGTTCCATTTGGGACCATCTCAACTACCTTGCCAGGCACACCAGGTCTTCATACGCTTTAAGTTTACCTTCCACTCCGGAAAGAATCTTTCCTTGAATGCTCGTGTTTTTACCTTGAGAAGGCAATCTATAGGATGGGTTAAGCAGCTGTAAATAAATGGGTCAAAGTAGAAGAGTGGTTTGTGGGAGTTTTGCCATATATACACATATATAATATTTTCCAGTCTGGTTTCAGACCCCGGCATGGCTTGGAGACAGCGTTGGTGTGTATGAAGGATCTTCCTCCAATGAAGGATTTGGGACAACTTTCCATGATGATTATATTAGAGCCTCAGCTGCTTTCGTGTTGGTCATGAGGTGATGCTGAACCGAATGCTTGAACTAGCAGGCGTGGCTGGGATTGCGTTGGAGTGGTTCCGTTCATTCCTTCCGGGTAGGTACCAGCTAGTGACAATGGGTGAAAATGGACATCGGGGGTCTTCCTGTATGGGACCCCATAGCAGTCGCTCACTCCCCTGTGTGTTCAGTGGGCATGAGAGGACAGACACCTGGATGCCCGAAGGCCAGGCAGTGCGATTGGAATGACTGGGTAGAAAGTGATGAGAGTGAGTCCCAGAGTGACGTCGCTCCCATCCGTTCCTTCTGCTTCGTGAGTGTGCCAGTGCAGACTAGATGGAGACTGAGAACCGGGCCTTGTTGGAAAGCGGAAAATCGGGAGGCTCTGGTGTGCTTTCTGATTTCTCTGTGTGAATTACAGTTTGTGTGAACTGGCCACATTTGAAACACAAATTGATCTAAACATGAACATTCTATGGTAATATTAGATAGAAATGTTTTATTTTCCTTTCTGGTATATATCGAGAGCCTTCTTCCCTGGGAACACCGACTGCATCTCCACGATCTTTCTTGCAGAAACTGTAGTCTGCTTGTTCACCCTGTTGCTTGGGGCTCTTTTAAAGCAAAGTAGCCTGACTCCATTAATAAACAGTCCTGAGGCTGATGGCTGACTTTTCCTGCTGAAGGTTTTGTTTTTGTCTTCACTGAAGGCACTTCATTATTCTGACTCTGTTTCACTGAGAATCAAATTGGGTTGCAGATTTAAGGAATTTTGCAGCATAAATACTGTATCTTCTTTACCTTAAACTGCACAACATTTTAAGTTTTTACAAGGAATATACTAGAGTTTCTTCAGTTTCCAACATATTCCTTAGCAAAGCTATGCATCTTCTTGGCTGTTATTTATTTACTATGTGACTGTAGTATTTTCCTTTAGAGTGGAAAAGTTTGTTGAGTTTTGAACAGAGAGGAAGTTCATTAGGTCTAAGAGTAGAATATAGGTAAAGAATTGAAAAGAAAACAAAGATGTACGTATCTGTAAATACGTGAGAACAGTGTCGAATGTCATGTTGGCAAAAGGGCAGGAAAGTAACATTTAGGCAGTAACTGATCAGTGTCAGGCACTAAGCCAAGAAGTTTTTATTTTTTAGCTCATTCTTCATAGCAGCGTTGAAAACTGGGTGCTCTTTGTTCAGTTTACAGATGAGGAAATTGGTACTGAGAAAAGTTAGCTATCTCCCCTAACTTCACACTAGTATAAGTGGAAGAGCTGGTACTTGAACCTGGGTGTGGCTGATTCCAAAGCTCAGTCTTTTTCTCATAGTGAACCACAGGCAAATGTTAGCCTTGAAGTGCATAGGGGGGGTGACTGGGGAGTGTTCCCCAGAGCAAAGAAAACGGCAAGGAAGGAAAAATGCCTATTAGGAGACATGCTCAAACCAAGGAGGAAATGAGAGACACAGGAATGTGCTAGGATAATATTTATGTTGAAAATTTCTCGAGTTTTCTTAAAACTCAGTTTGACAAGCCAAGTGACAAAATGAACAATTTTAAGATGGTTTAATGAAGAGGCTTAGAATTTCGGATTTTATTTTCTGACAAGTCATTTTTCTCTGTACTGAAAATGAAGTCACGATAATGGGAATTGGATGCTTGAAAACTCCTATAAGGATCAGTGCATGGACGTCAATGGAGTAGTTAGGAATGATCCAACAACAGATAGCATTTAAGACAAATACCAAGTGTTTGTGGTTTAAAAAGCTTTTTTGCTTTTAATGTATCTGAAACAGTTTTTCGTCAAATCTTGGCTTACCCCTGCTTTCACATGTGACATGGTGCATTTGATAGAGGTGAGGTGAATTTTTGTGTTCTGCTTGCAAAGTAATTTTTCTGGATTTCAGTGAATAGTTGTTTTCATCATTGGATAAAGTGTGGATCCATATCAGTAACTTTTCTTTTTACTTTGACAAGATTCTGTCTCCCATCATCTTATTAAATTTATCTGAGGTATAGCTAGAGAGAATGTTGTTCTGTGTTTGTAAACTGTTTAACAGTAGAGGGGCTAAAAGTGTTATTGTTATCCTAACCTAAGCTGTTATTATGTTACTGGTACCTTAGCAAACTATCCCCATCCAAAAAAAAAAAAGAGTTAAAGCCCTTTATTTGTAATGATTTTCAATGTTAATGCTATATTTTATCTACTATAGGCTTATGAAGTAACATTTGTAATTGAATTCAGCACCTTAAGATCTCCTGGCTTAGTTTAAGTGAAATATTGATTTCATGAAATTTGGTGACAGATGCTTCAGGGAACTATTTCCTGAAAGCTTTAAGTGGCAATGCCCAAGATCAGGAATATTAGCTCAAGTTAAATGAATGGGTTGGGGTAGTGCTTACTTAAATATTTGCCAAATAGCCAGAAACTGTGTTATTGAAGTTGTGTTTTTATAAAGATTGAAAAATGAAAGAGAACAGAAGAATGAATTTCTCCTGTTGTAATGTAAACACAGACTGCTGTCTATAATTTGAGCACCAGTTTAAGCACTGTCTGTTTAGTTAGTTGATTAAATAGGGCCCCAGGTTTAAAGTAATTTTTCTTAATATTACCTTGGCTCACCAGTTGTCTTCCTTTCTACCCCGATTACATTTACATATTGTTCTTCCCTCTTCATTATTGGAATTGTTCTCTGGAGAGTCTCTGTGTACCTGCTGGAATGCTGACATTACTGTCAAATAATGCCCAGGAAGTCTTGTTTTGTCTAAAGATACATTTCTCCTCATGGGTCATCAAAATGCGCATTTTTTTTCTGAAGGAAGATATTTATTTCTAGAAACAGAAGTAATACATATATAACCTACTAGCAGCATTACTTGTGGACTTTATTAATAAGTATGTACATATAATTTTATAGTTTTCAAAAACTATTAACCTAAAACATTATTTATTCTCTTTAAACATTTGCATTGATCCTGTCCATCCTGACTTTCATTCTGCAGCTTTTTCTGTGTGGAAGGGTATTAATTTCAACTTAGAGCAAATGCAACCATTTCTTCAACCCGTGCCTCCAACTTATGTCTCTCATGAATCATATTTCCCGGAGGGTGAAATTAAAATAAGAACTAGGTGTATTAGATTTCTTTTAGGCCTGCTGGATTCTTAAGATGTATTTTTAAGTGTCGTATACTAAATTTGGGGAAGGGAAGGATGCGTGAATTTACTACTTTTTATATTTGTACTTCCTTGCCAAAGCATACTGTTTCCATTATGGAGACCTTATTTTGAAGTTAGACCTTTCGTAAAATAAAGTTTGCTTTTGCTTTGAAAGCAGGGGGCGGCGCCTGTGGCTCAAAGGAGTAAGGCACCAGCCCCATTTGCCAGAGGTGGCGGGTTCAAACACAGCCCCGGCCAAAAACTGCCAAAAAAAAAAAATTACCTCTAGGATTTACAGATATATTTTACACCTTCCTAAATAACTATGATGGATGAATTTTCCAAAACTTATATTATATAGCAGAAAGCTATACGTATTTTTTTATTCTTTAGAAAGCTGTGTTTATTAAAACATAACACTTGAATCAAAGTAGAAGACTTCTGCTGAACCAAGTTATCTTCAGAACATAGGTGGAGGAAGGGGAGGACAGAGAAGAGAGAAAAGCCAAATTAAATTGGCATTTGTCTTGTAATATAAATGCCAATCTCAACAGTAGTGGTCAGTTTAGTTATTTTTAGACATTTCCTTTATCAAACATTTAAAGGTAAGACTTTTCCATAACCAGCAAAACTCAGAGCTGAATTCCTTTGACATTCTGCTGATGGAGGAATTTCAGACGAGTAATACAGAGGCTTTTGCAGAGAAGGGTAAGAGAATAAATCAAAAATGAAGTAATGGACAAGGGAACTCTGTTCGTCTTTCTAAACCATAGAAAGCCATTACAAATAACAAATTTTTCTTGAATATGGAGTGTGCTAGTGGTGTTTTGTGTTGAGGAAGATAGAGACATGATTGACAATTTACATATGAAAAGTCATATCATTGGAAATATATTAGGAAACATTTAAGTCTAACACTTAAACCTACCCTTGACAGGGAAATAACTTTTCACAGTTAGAAGCTGTGAAATAAATCACAGAGAAAAGAATTGATTCTATAACATTTGGTATGCCTGCTTCCCCCAAACCAAATATTGAATAACAGTTAACTGGAGGCAAAAATATTTTTAGTTTACATATAACATGTATTATTTAAAGATACAATTAAAACAGTAGGAAACATAATGACCTCCTAGCATCATAGCCAAAGGACATGTATGTCAGAGGAGCTCTAGGGAATAAAACTGAGGATTAAGCAAGGATTTGGTCTTAACTAATAATCATTCACTAGGGATCATTTTTAGTTTACCTAATAAGTTAATCGGTCTGTGGACTTCACCCTGACTCAAGATGATACTTCCTGTTTAGACACTACTCAGGAGAGTACAAACCCAAGCAACTCATTGAACAGCCAGGTTGCATTATTCTCAAACGTTATTAAATAACATTTATCTTGTTAATTAATAATGCTACTTCTGCAAACCTGTCCAAAAGAGTATTCTTAATTATAAGAAAAAGATATTATATGTGCTAAGATATTCACATCCGTGCTAGGTAAATGTTCACTGGGGATATCCATGGTTCTCAAACTTGGCTGCATATTAGAATTATTTGGAAAGTTTTAAGAAAAATGCTGATGATTGGGACCCACCCAGAGATTTTTATTTACTAGGGGTAGAGTTGGCCCTGATACTTGAATTTTTAAAAAATTTTCCCTGAAATCTGAATATTCAGTGAGGGGTAAAGCATATCTTTCACCATTGGATATATTTATGATAGTTATGTGGCATGATGAGAAAGGATATCATATGAAATGAAATAGTGTTATTCAGCATTTAGGTAAATTAATAACTTTAATATAGTGAAAAATGAACCCAGAAATATAGCCTAGAAGAAAGTTGACAAAATGTTCAGAGTTCTTGTAAGGAGTTGAGATTTTGAGGGTTTTTCCCCTCATCTTCCCTTCCATTGACAGATATTCAGTGGTATTATTTTATAACATCTTAAAATAAAAAAAGGCTGTATTTAAAGAAAGAGTTCCTGTGGGGAAAATCTTCCAGATAACTGTCTATTTTTAGGTTATGTCTACCTACCAACACAGAGATCTATTCTGGCTTCTCCACAATCGTATGTTGATTTTAGAATACACATCGTAACATTGCCGTAAAGTCTGTCTAGGAATTTTTTTCCTTTCTTCGGTCTCAAGAGTATTCTCTTGTGTAGTTTTCTCAAGTTTTCAGTATACTAAACTCAAGTCAGTCATTTTTCTCTTCTTCTATTTCTCTACAACTGGGCCCATCAGTTGTTACCATTCCAAATGCCATCTCTATACTGATGGTTGCCAGTGTTGACCTCACATTCCATCCTGAACTCTGTGGTGCGTGTGTGTATATGGATTTTGGATGCACCCTTGGTAAGTTTGGAATTCACCTCAATAAGTTCATCATATTATTTCCAAACCCACTATGATTTGATGTAATTATACCACCATTCACCTTTATTCCTTGAAGCAACTCCCAACTCCTTTTCCCTCCAGCTCATATGACACATCTCGGCACTGTCATTGTCTTAATTTATTTTGTTTTCGGTCTCACCATACATTTCCTGACACTTTCCCCGCATCTCTGCCCACCATCATTGCTCTGATGAGGCTTGTTCCATCTTTCTTGCAGGCTGACACTATAGTCTTCTAATGGTTCCATCTTCTTCTAGGTATCTGGGTTTAAATCTATCCTGTACTAACAGAGAAAGGAGTGTGCTGCCCATTGTAACCCTCTGACCTCTCCAACATCTCCTATGTGGAGTGTAGCTTCTTGCTGTGGCATTTAAGCCGTGACACTAAATGTCATGTACCATGGAGTATATTCCTTCCCTCTGAATCCGATTTGCACCCTGGTCTCCCTCCTGCCTACTGCCTTGGAAATGCCAGCCAGTCGTGTTCCTGCACACCACTGTGCTTCCTGCCTGCTGCTCCCTCTACCAGGAATGGCCTTTCTCTGTCATCCCTGATGAGATTACCAAAATTTTAAAGAGTATTACATCATTGACTTGTTACTCTCATTGGAAGGCAATGTGAAAGTAGCTATCAGAATTTTCAAAGCATTCTTCAAAATAAAAGTTCACTTTTCAAAATCTATTTTAGACAGACGGTTATACATATTTGAGGAGAACTATATACAAGACTTTTTATTGCAAAACTATTTTAATGTATAAAATTAGATGCAAACCAAGAGTTCTGTAATAAGGAAATACTTAAATTATTATGTAGTATATTTTATAGACTCTTAAGATCATTACATGAATATTAAAAGCATTCAGAATTATATAAAGAGGAAAATGTTCCTATTTGTACTGAAAATAAATTAAAAATACTAAACCATAGGGTTGAATATAAAAGATCTGGAAGAAAGCATGGTAGATAATTAGTAATCATTATGTCTTAAGCAACGGATGGCATTAAGGGAAGTTGAGAGGAACATTTATAATATGTTTAACCGGATGTAATGATGTACCTTTATACTGTCCATGTCATTGTGTTTATTTGCTTGCATAAAAAAATTTAAATATAAACATAAGTTCAATCAAAAGGAGAATAGGATTTAGAAGCCAAATTGTGGGTAAAAGCATAACAACAATAATGTATTTTTTTTCCCCTTTTGAAAAATTTTGAAAATATAGCGAAGAACACATACACTAAAAAACCTGAGCCAGGATTAACAGCTGTGGGCATGATGTCATAGTTGCTTCAGATTTCTTTTAAATAATGTCTGACAAAAAGGTGGAAGTTCTTTTTGTTTCTTTCTCTCTCTTTTCAGGGGCAATTAGTGTCACAGATTTACTGTGTAGTATTGTAATTCAGAATGTTATACTTTTTCTGTGAATCTGCAGGTAAAAGTATATCTACATCTTTAGCTATAAGCTATTAAACATTTATGTTACTTATAGTATTTTTTCTTTAAAAATAATATCCTTTATGAAAGAGACATTAAGAAACTCCATGTGAGCTTTTCTGGAGTCTATACTGAAAAAGTAAGATTGCTAATCTCTAGAGTAAGCAGTGTTTAAAAAAAAACAAAACCTAAAAGTAGATGTTGCCCAATATATTTCTAAATTAGTCGTATCAATGTATATTCTCACCTAAAGTGTTTCATAATTCCCACTTCTGGACATCCTCTGCCAATACTTGGAATTGTCAGGCTTTAAATTGTGCTGTATTCTTAAAATTGTGAAAAGTCAGCTTTTAACAAGCCCCTCAGTATTTTCTGAGTATTTGAGTTTAGCGTGGCTCTATGAGGGGAATTCAAGGGAACATTAATAAGGTCAGAGTCCTCAAGGGCCTGGTTGCTGTCAAGTCGTGGGATGTTGGACTGCCCAGAGCTGGATGCTGTAGCAGTAGCATAGGCTGTGATGGCTACAGGGGTGCAGAGAAGGGTCCTGTGGACTGGAGAGGTAATTCGTGCATTTAGGAAGTGAAGGCAATGGGATCTTCACCCATTCAGTAGGAAGAGAGGAGACCAAACAGCATTAAAGGTAAGGAAGGCACATAGGCAAGCAGCCTGATTAGAATGAACTTCAGAAAGTGAACAAACTATTACTAATTGCCCTTAAACCCTTTATAAGAAAGGGATCCTCAGAACCTCAAATTAAACCTATTTTAAAGTCATCATCTTACTAATGAGGAACTTGAGGGCTCCAGAAATAAAATCAGCTTCTACAAGTCATTTAGGCTCTTTAGTAGTCAGGTGTCAAAAATAACATGAGCAGAGGATTCACTGGCTTATTCAACTTGGACATCCACTTGGTCGTACTTCAACATGACAGATAATGGAGAAGTTCAAGTGATATCATCACCTCTCTCCCTCTTTTCTTCCCATGTTTGTGCTCTGGTTTTCCCTGGTCAGCTGTATTCTCAGAGGCAGAGACAGGCACCAGCTAATCTTCTTTATGTCTGTACAATTGATGTTCCTGCTGAAAACAGTTTATGTTGCTCTCCTCTATTTCTCTGTCAATTCTTTAAAAGATACTCCGAATGCAAATGGAGAGATAAATGCTGTTGAGGCTTTGTGGAGGCAGAATGGTTGAAACAGTCTGAGAAATGCTTCAGTCCCAAGTGGGAAGGGGGAAGGTTGTGCTCATCTCTGAGTGAACAGGAAGCAGGAAGCAGGAGGGGGAACTCCATGGGGGAGCTGAGTAAGGTGATTTCTGTGTGCTGTGTCATTGATCAGGTAATACATGCGTGATACAGGCTGAGTACCCCTTATTCAAAGCGCTTGGGTCCACAAGTGTTTCAGATTTCACATTTCAGATGTTTTTGGAATATGTGGACTTTGAGCACCTGAAATCCAAAAATTTGAGATCCAGAATGTTCCACTAAGTATTTCCTTTGTTCTTCATTTCCTTTTGAGCATTCAAAAGGTTTGGATCTTGGAGCGTTTCAGATTTTGGAGTTTTGGATTGAAGATGCTCAAATTATATTAAACATATAGTATTTTCAAATATATAGGTATACTATCTATAAATTTTCCAATGCTGTTTAACCTATCTGGATATCATTTCCAATTTTTTACATCCACACAATGAAAAAGTCATCATATTTTATTATTTTTCCACAGAAAAATAGATATTTTTCATACCTTTAAAATACTCTCTTTAAAATATTAAAAAAATAAATTTAAGGTTTGGCTATTAAAATTAAGCATCCCTGGTAATGATGACTTCCAGATACTTTTTTTCCTAGTGATTCTCATTATATAAATACAGAATTTCCCCAAGTATGTTTTTGAACATATCTTAATAGGAGATTTTGCCAAATATTATTGTGGATAGGATTTTTATTATTATTATTAAATAATAATATTATTTAGGGTGCCCATAAAATTTGTGTGAAATTCTATTTGCATACTATTTTAAATGGCACACAAACTTTATGACCACCTTGTATATAGTTAGGAAAAGTAGATTAAGCAGGATTTTTCCAGAGATTTTAGAATACATATAGTTAACACATTTGGTGAATTGGCATATAACATTTGACAATTTTTTTGTGACTAATATTCCATAGAGAAGATTTAGAAATATATGGTATTAACCATTTCTAATGCAAAGGGAGAGCATGAGGTACAAATCGAATGTAGGAATTAACATTTTACTATGAAACTAACTTGTACCTAATTTAATTACATACTTGTTCTTAATATATGAAATTTACATTTTGGGGGGAAGATATATTTTTGGGATAATTAGAAATAGTCTCTGAGTTTTCAGAGGTAGGGAAATAGTATCAAGTCCTGAACAGCCACGGCAACCCAATGACTGCCTCTGCATTAGAGCTGATGGCTCGGCACATCCACACACGATCACATCTCAGGGATCCCCTTGCAATAGGAGGATAACATTTAGATTTCAAATGGTTTTCCTCTTGTCTGTAACATGCCTCAAGGCTGCCTTTCTGTTGAGTCCGCTGTCATTTCATATGTATTCAGAAAATTCAGTTCCGTTCAGCCACCATTTCGATCATGTGTAAAGCCCTGTCAGAGTGCAAATTTGTTTCAAGCTTAGCTTGACATATATAGTGTGCTGAATAAATGTTTGTTCAGTGAATGGATTATGTTTTTCCTTAATGATCCAATTCTATGAAAAGGCATCTCAGTTACGGACCTGAATTCTCTACCATATTTTTCTCTAAGTTCCTTCTCTTAGTTTTCCTGAACAGCATAACCTGAAGAAAATAACCAAAAGCGTCATCTTCAGCAGCCGAGTTCTTTATCTGTAATGTTAGAAATCTCCCTGGGGGCAGTAAGTCACTGCTGTCTTCACTTGAAGGTGAGCTGACTCCCTCACCTCCTGAGGAGACGAGCAGCCACCTTTTCATGTAGCCTCATCTGACTCTTACGATGTGTCGCCGGTGCTGTTCTAGGTAGATGAAGTGGAGGACAGGGTGGGGTGCTGGAAAGAGCATTGGCTTTGGAATCAGAATCAGTTCGGATCTCAGCTGTGTCACCTAGTTATTCTTTGATGTCATTTAAGATTCTTAATCTGTGAGCCCTGGTTCCATCTGTAAAACTGGGAATCATGCTGAGATTTTATGGTGGCTGGGAAAGCCCAGGCTCATGATAGACGTGCAGTAAATGGCAACTACAATGTTGCTATCATTCTTTGCCCTCTACCCTTACTAAATCATCATTTATTTTCAGTACTATCCACGTGTAAAACCTATGGACTAGGCTTGTACACAAGCTTAGTTGAAGCAGCTTACTGGAACCAGCTCTCTAACCCAGCCATAAGATATTTGGCGTCTTTCTATTTGCCATCCTTTTACCTCTAGATGTTACTTTGTGTCGTGGTGGTAGTTGTAATAATAAGAAAGGCTCATGACTTTGGAACCCTTAGAACATGCCCGACATGTTCTCAGTGCTTTATATATTTTACCTCTTTAATCTTCAGAATGCTCCTGTATGACACAGTGACGTTTAGAATTCACATTTTGTAGCTGAGGAACCTGAGACTTAGGTTAAGTCCAGTATGAAGACACGAGTAAATTTTCCAGCCCCAGTTGAACTCAGGTGACTGGCCCCAGAGCCCACAGTCTTATTCAGGGTATTCTACCACCTGCCGCAGTGTAGAGTGGTCATTCCAGATGTCATGCTGTGCACGGTTGTAGAGGAACCCTGGCCAGCATTTAGTTCTACATGTGGCATGCTCCATACTGGATCCTCCAGTAAAAGAACCAAATCACCTCTTAGTTTAGTTGAAGGTCTTTAGAAATTACAATATAGATTACATGTTTTAGTTTATACAGTTATATATGGGTATTTCCCAATTTCCTTACAGGTCTGATTTTAAAATAATACTAAGGAAACTCTTATCATTGTATTAATGTTTTGGAATTTCCACCTCCGAAAACAAAGGCCAGTTGGCGAGTATGGTCGTATGAATCACTATCGTCTGTCTAGTAGTATCTATAAAGTTGGTAAAAGGTCTACATTTAAATGTCTGTTTATATGCTAAGAAGAATATCTTTTATACATACTCCAGGCCAATCAAAGACACATACTGAGGTTTGGAGTCTAAAATTCTTTATCTAAATGTGAGAATAATTGCGTAACATACATTATTTGATACATTTTTATTGCCTCATATTCCTACGTGATAAGAGTCCCAGGATTACATTTTTATCTTTACTTTTAGAGGAACGTCAAATATTGAAAACCACATAGGCATCGTCACATAGAAATTCATACAGCATCTTCCTTTTATATATTACCCCTCTCTGATTTGAGCTGATGGGTTCTTCTCATTTATTTGTATGTCTCTAAACTCGTGTCTTCGTTACTCCTCAAATGTCAGTGTTCATTAAAAACCTGTATTCCTAGTGTGTTGTCAGGCTCATTCAGATCTTTCATTAGTGATCTTCTTTGAATGACCATAAAGTTTGGAGCACTGTTCATCAATCCAAATTTCAGGTTATAGTGACTCATTTTTTTGTGCTGGAATTATTCAGGTAACATATAAATACATAATATGTCACACACACACACACACACACGTATAATTCAGAAAACATACATAAAAGACTAGTTTTTAAGGTTTTATTTTCAGTCATTTTAGTTTTTACCAGCAGTAATATTTTTCAAGAGTAAAAACTTAGTTTGACCTTGATTTTTCTATAGTAGTTTTTAGTCTTCTGAGTTACTGGCTTGTGAACTGGTGTGCACTGTGTCACTTTGGGTATTTAAAAGTCACCCTTACTCATTGGTAAAAATGGTGGATTCTTCTACACTAGTAGAAATGTGCTCATGAAATATAGAAGTAAACAGATAAATCTACAGGTACATTTAGAACCTTCTTTTGGTGAAGTATAACACATACAGAGTTTAGTGTACACCTCCTAAATTACAATAATCTAATTTTTGCAAAAGCAAGCGCAAAGATCTTGTATTAAGAACTAAAATGTTATTTGCACCAATAAGCCCACATAGTTTACTCCTGAAAACATATTCTTTGTAATTAAGATATTTTCTCAAAACAACAAACAATTGCAGTTCTTGAAGGAAGCTATTATTCTCTTTCACAAGAAGGATGGACACATAATTGTTTATATTAATTTATGTCAATAGCACTTAGCACAGTAAGTGTCTAGTAATGACACTAAATAATTCCTTGTTGAATTTGTAGAGTTTGTAGATGTGTGTGGTGCAGGATTAATTTTTTTCATATTCCCATGGTTTAAAAATGAGATTTAAAACTATTTACAGGAAACCATTTCCATCTAAAATTGTTACTAATGATAGGGACTATTTTAATATAAAGAAACAGATGCCCATAATTATATTTCCTTTGTCATGTCTATAAATAGTCTTCCAATTGCATGTCCCAGGTATGCTCCCTGGTTTTTAAAATTATTTAAATAGGTTATCCATTCCTCTCACTAAGTATTGACTATTAGTAACATTTTATATGTCCTATCTGCAATTTGATAGTACAAAGCCATGGTTTTTCAGTATTTCACAGAGCACTGGGCTCTGTAAAGTGTCTCTGGGGGTTCTTTGATGTCTAGACGGTTTAAATTATGCCTGCTCCCCTGCCTCCAAATTCCACCCCTGTTCTGCTTCAGGGGCTGTGGGAAATGAAAACAAACCCGAAGGGTTCCACAGTCCTACATTCTAGGGAAGAAAACAAACAAGTAGAATAAGCTGTTTACATCCCCTGGCAGGTGTGTAGGAAAGGGCCCAATTATTAGAGATGGAAAAAAGGGAAGACACGGGGGCAAATATTGTCCTGCCTGTTTGTTTATGGTTCTATTTATTATCTGGCAATGTGAATTGTGAACAAAATGAAACTTTGTAGAAATATGAGGGTAGAAAGTTGAGGTCATTTCTCACCCAGCGCCCTGGTTCTTTCCTCTCTAACTCCCGTAGCAGCCAAATACCTGACTTTGGTGGGTTTCTTGTGCATTGTCTTATTTACGGGAATAGCAAGATAAAGACTTGTGTTAAAAGTTAGAAACTAACTTTCTTTTCTTCTTTTCTTTTTGTTTTCCTTTTATACATCGGAATATCATGGTTTTTCCCATTCATCGTCTTAGAAAGTAAGTAACTTTTGAAATTTTAGAGATTGTTTAATGAAAACATTGATGTTTTATTACTTCGTATATATTCTGGGACGGAATTTTTAACTTTTTAAAATCTGACAGGTAATTAACCTTTGTATTTACTGTGGAAAGAAAGGGGTTTTTTTGGAATCAATTATAAGTAGGAAATGTTACACAGGTATTTATGCTATCTAGAAATAGAGACGCGTAGACCATGTCTGCCTCATCTGTCACAAGCACAGTTAATCATTATGTTTAAGAGCTGTGTGCCTGTGTGATGTGTGTACATAAATATACAGTGCATACTGTAATCCTGTATTTTCTGAATATAGAAATATGTAAATCACACTTTTATTTATTCCTGGTCAATTTCATTAAGAAAAGTAGCCTGAGAGTTCATGGAATTGATGCGACTGATAATAATAATGATAGCAATTTCATGGAATTGATGAGAATAATAGCAGTTTCATGGAATTGATAAGAATAATAGCAATAATGGCAAATAAATCATATAATGGATCTTAAAAATGTGTTTTCTTATGTATATTTTGCATCAGATGAATCAGTTACCTTTTACTAAGCATTTATGTCTTTTGATATTAATGTTTTATTGTTTTTAAATAAAATAGATTTAATAAAAAAACTTCATAATTTTTTTTCATGAAGAAATGTAAGTGGTATAATTAAGTGACTAATGATTGGTTGACTTAAGGAATGACATTTGCATTTGATTGTCAAATATTTCCTAATTTTTCTAAAATGAAACTCTTGTATAAATTTTAAATAAAACAAATATTATGTTTCTTTGAAAAATATTAGACATTACAGTCTTTGTTGATACTTTTGGAGATGTAATATGCTGGTGAATTATATATTTTAATATTTTATAATAAATACTGTTTTTATTAAGTTAATAAACAGTATAATTTAATAACAATCACGCTTAATAAAGTTCTTTGTATGAAATTGGGTGCTTATCACACACGCTTGCAGTAGTTATAGCATTAAATTGTTATTTAATAGCCAATTGATCTTCTGTAATTATCTTTAATTTACTGTACCTTGTGAAATGTGAATTACGGTGATGTTATATTTGTTCAGTAGTTTTTAGTTGACTTTAAATATGTACTATGCTTTAGTATTCAAAATCTGATCTCTTAGAATTGTGGGCATTTGGGGACCTATAGTTGTTGAGAGCAGAAAGAATATTGTGAGGTTTCATGTTAGGTGGACAATTTTATGAAGTTATATTTTTTAAAGTCTACATTATGGCATTTTTATGTATTAGATTCTATTTTACTTGTGGTGTTAACATCTTCTTGCCAAGTCTCTATGAAAAGTCTATATTTCTGACAGTTTCACTAAATTAAAACTCTGAAATCTGGCATAATCATTCCCAGCTTCAAATGTTCTGGGCTTTTGTCTGAAGAGCATAATGTGAAATATATACATTTGCAGTGTTCAGTAAAACATGGATTGCATTATTTATCTGGAATTTATTCATGGAGAGACATTTCTGGAGAGATGAATAGATTTTACTTTATGCCTAGGCCCACTTTAAATATAAGCAACAATCTTTTGTGCAGAAAAATAATGAAATGAGGTCTGTAAGCTTGTAGGCGCTTCATGAAGAAAGATATTACATAAGCACACAGCATTATTACCTTGTGTACTTTAGTGTTACAACTGCATTGTTCTGTGACCAAATTTATATTAGGAACTCCTGTTTCCTGTCAAACCCAATGGAATCATATTTTTGTGTTAGCAAAGAGAAGCTGCTTCCTAAAATAATAAAGGGTACTTGTATTAGAATACTTTATAAACCTTTGTAACCATGATACATATGTGCAGACTTGCTAGTAAGCGTGTTCTGGCAATTCAGCAAATTTGAATGACAATTTTGTCTCAGTGGTGAATTTCCATATTTAGTAAGAGATTTGATAATCTTGGTTTTAAGAAAACTTTTAATTTAATAGCACAAATTATGCCTTTATTGCCCACATTCAAAATTTGAAAGCTTAATATCTTAAAGGCTCCATTTGTTCCAGAATATTTTGAACTAAATAGCCGTAATTTTGAAGAGTCATCGAGCTTCCAATAAAAATTGGTTTGACTAAATATTAATTTTTGGCATATTAGGAAAGTAAATTATATATGAAAATATAGTTAAATGAAAGCATCATTGCAAATCTTAATCCTAGCTTGCTAAAAATTAGTTCAACCAAAACACAAAAAGTATGTTTGCATATATATTATATATTTCACAAACATCTTTCCAAATATATGAACACTTTCCATAATGTTTACACATATGTGCATTAATGTTTTTAATTGTTAGTTTAATGCTGTTTGATTTCTTTAAAAAGTGATTCATAATTCAGCCGCTAGCATATTTGCTACAGAATATGATTATTAGCTGGGCAGAATTCCCAAACCCATATTTCTTTATTTGACGTATCTAACTGAGATAGGATGTCCTTGTAGGGGCTGTATCAGAGATATAAATACAGATATATATTCTTATTTGACCATGTAAGCAATGCAGTCCTGTGAGCAACTTAAATACTTATAATTTCAAATCAGCTCTTCCCTGGTTTATTATTCTTTTGTTGCTTTTCAGCCTATGGGATGGAGCTGCCCTTGAACTTGATTTTTTTTTTTTTTTTGATCATTCAAGTGCAACCATCAAGTTGTCTGTAATATTTAAAAACGAGGCTTCATGATGTTATTTATATAAAGTAACACCACATAAATGTTTGGGTTTTGGTTTCTTTAAAACATAGTATTGGTTGCTTTATGAATAAAAGCATAATTTCAATTCAGGAGACTTTTGCCTCAAGCCTATAAAACAGATGCATCTGATTAACTTTGGTGGAACTGGACTGGCCCTTTATTGTAATGTAGATGTTTTCGAGGTTGGGAGGATATTTTAAAAAGGCATGCAGGAAGGTCTTTTTTTTTTTTTTTTTTTGAGCGAGAGACTCAGAGAACAGTTTTGCTGTAGGAGCTGTACCTCAGACTGCTTTATTTGTGCACACTTTTTATTTTCTAGTGGAACCTCTCCATTAGCCTGTCTGAATGCAATGCTTCACACTAACACTCGAATAGGGGATGGAACATTCTTCAAAATCCCTGGAAAGTCAGGCCTCTATGCTCTCAAAGTAAGTTGGAATGTTCTGCATATTATGCCTGTTATTATGTATTGTGCATTGTTTTCAGAAACGTGAAGGTAAATAAAAGGAAATTTGGAGGAAGAGTAGAAGAGTGATCTTCTAAATATTTTCAGATGTCTTAAAAATGATTTCATATTCAGAATAAACAATGACATTTTTCCGTGAAGAAAGAATATCTATGGATTTACTCCATACATATTGTAATGGAAAATAGTTGTGGCTTTCTTAAAAGTCTTGATGCTTTAAAATTTATGGAGAGGAGGGTCATGTGTCTTCGGCCAGGAGTTTAACACAATCACAGTTGCCATAAACTCTTTGGTTTACTGACCATCAGCGAATACACAGGATTCACCCCGTAAACCTCCCTATCTTTTATATAAATAAGGTATTTATTCATCCTCCTAGCAAACATACTGATTTAAACCAAATATGTAATTTTAAAACAAATTGGTCATCTCAAGAAAGCTTAATTAATAATGAACACTTGAGAACAGTAGAGAAATAAAAGTGAAAACTTTAGATAACTGTTTTAATTATTTTATTTTTTTTAATTTCCAGTAAATGTAAAGGGTCCAAGTATATATTTTTAAATGGCATTCCCATATCTATCTAGAATGGAAAATGCCATCTCAAGAGCAGAATTCCAAAGGACAAATGCTTCTGACCCACAATTGGCTGTGTAACTTGGAATAAGCAAATTCAGTGAATTATTTTTCATGAACTAGAAATAAGTCACTGCTTTACTAAACGATCGATTATATTTAATAGAGTTCATGAATTACCTTTGAGATTCTTTTAAATGCCAATAGTTAATACCTGGCAAAGGGGGCTGGGATTCTTCCTTGGTTATTGAGCATCAGGCACTTGTGTATGTTTTAGAAAATAACACAAGTTAATAAAAAAAACCTTGAATTTTTTTCAGATGCTTTTTGTAGCTGCTTCTGTGTTTGTTACTGATTGAAATTCTGAGTTGTTAAGCCGTTTCTTCATGTAAGAACGGATGTAGTATTGAAGAAAAGAAAACCACAAAAGACACATGGCAAAAAGAAACTTTGTTTTGCTATTGATTTAAAAAGGTTTTCCAGATAAACAGTGGTGGATATGTGCTTTTCCAAGTTTTCTTTTTTTCAAACAGTGATTTTACATTAAGAATTAAATCAGTTTTGAAATCCTGAATTATAAACAACTGATAATACTTTAGGACACGGAAAATATTTTGAATGTTTTTAGTTGCTAATATGTCACCATAAACCACCATTTTTGAAAATAATATAGAAAGAGGAGTCGTCATGCCCAGTGGATGGCACATTGGATTTAGTCTGTGAGTCTGAATTGGATGGGACAGAAATGGCCGAGGCAAACGCCAATGGAGAGGAAAACGGAGGTGAGTGTGATCAACCCTGTTCTCTTAAAAGTTACGGGGAATGCCAACAGTTCACTAATTATGTTCCCCACCAGTACGGATGCTGTTCTCTTCTAACCACTTACTGAGATTCACTATCAGTTTTGACGCGGATAGGTTAGCATCTAATAAAAGCATATGGTTTTTGCTTTTTTTTTTTTTAACAGTATGTATTTTCCCGAATAATTTTCTTGAATATTACCAGCATCAGTATATTTTTCCTGCCTGGTGAGAGGGTTACTCTGGAGGCATCTCGAGTAGTTTTATTCTTATGGGAGGACGAGTATGCAGTGTTTTATTTCTGATTGTGCTGATTTTTCCTATGATCCCAGGCACTTGAGTAGTGTTGTTCCTTGGTTTGCCCTTTGTAGATTAAGCTTAAAGAGATTTTCTTGCTAAAAGACTTTTAAAAAGTAAGTGACCCTTCCAGAGTTTTAAGGGTACATTTTACACCTTTGAATGCTGTCCATGTGAATCTGTTTTTATCTTTCTCCGACCATTGTATTATGATTCTGTTGGTATCTGCAATTCTGTACTGTAATTTTGACAAATCTGCATCTTGCAATAGCTGCTGTGCCTTCTGCTCCACCCACTGGTCCCACAAATGGACCCAGACCATGATTTGGGAGGAAAACTGTATAATTACAGTCTCTGAGAGTGGACTCACAGGAATCAGTAAATTATCTTTAAACAAACAAACCTTAAAGGATCCTTGCAGAAATATTGTATTTCAGGAATAAGGCAAAGCCATTCATTTTATTACTGGCCATGGGAGTCCCTCTTTACCCTCTCCACATGCAGAATGAACACTCAGGCCCTCTGCTCTGTGTGTTTTCGGATGGGCCCCAGAAGACTGGTGGTGCTTCAGTTTCTATCTGGGCTTTCAGCAGAGGCTGTGAATTTAGTACTGGAAACACAGAATTTCTGTCTTAGTTAAATGACTTCAGACTCCTTTATAGACTGCTTTTATCAACTTCAGTTTGACTCGATGTCCCTATTCCTATAACTTCTAAAAATTCAGCTCCCATTGTTATGGTAATGTATGAATCTTGGCATGCCCTGTGGTTAGAAAGACCACAAGGCAGAAATGCACAGCCATTTCTGGCTTTCTAGAAGGGCTGGTAAGTGGGGCATACTCTTGCCTGTCAGTGGATGAAGCAATGAAGCAGAATCTCATTGTGGTCACTCCTGTTGATTTACTCCTTGCTTCCTGGAATGCTAGTGTGCTCTCTCTCAATCTATGTATACTGAGCTTCTACTATGTGCTAAGTACTGTTTTTGTTTTTGACATTGAAATTGCAGCAATAAAAACTAAAACAATTCTCTCATGAAACTTAGGTTATTTGAGAACATAAGACAATAAGAAAAAGAAATACACAAAACATACACCCTATTCAGTGGTGACAAGTGATATGGGGCAAAATAAAAGAGAGCAGACGAGCAGGGGAGAAGACCGTGTTTGGGAAAAGACCTGAGGGGCATGAGAGGCATTTAAGGGGAGAGAGTTCTAAATGGAGGGAACAATAGCAAAAGCCTGGAAGCAGGAGAGGTGCCTGGAATGTCCAGAAACAAAAAGAGGCTGGGTAGCTGTGAGGCCAGAGTGTACAAACCCAGAGAAGTCATGAAGTTAATACTGGCTTTTTGTTTGGAGCAAGATATTAAACTATTGCAGAGTTTGAGCTAGAGAGAACAATGACCTCACATAAGTTTTAGGAGGACCATTAAGGGTAAGAAAAATGTGAGGATGAGAGCAAAAACAGGCAGACCAGTTAGAATGCTACTGTCGTAATTTGGAGGAGAGGTGATGGTGATTTGAAGGAATGGAGTGGAAGTGAATGGGATGAAAGGTGACTGGATTCTGGGTATATTTGAAGGTGGATCCAGCAGGGGCTGCTGGCATGTAGGATATGAGGTGAAGAACAGAGTTGGGGGTAAGTCCAAAGTTTGAGTGTGAGTAAGCAGAGGAATAGCATAGCCCTTACCTGAAGGGAAGAATAAGTAAGAGCAACAGCTTGTGATAAGAGGTTGTTAATCAGGAATTAAGTATTTTTTTTATTATTATTGTTTTGTTGTTGTTGTTCTTGGGGATTCATTGAGGGCACAAGAAATCAGGTTACACTGATTACATTTGTTAGGTAAAGTCCCTCTTACAATCGTGTCTTGCCCCCAAAAGGTGTGGCACACGCCAAAAAGGAATTAAGTTTTTGAACATACTGAGAATGAGATTCTTTTTCAGCTTCCAGGAAGAAATGTTAAGTAATTGAATTTATCTGTCTGAAGTTTATGGGAAAAATCTTGCTGGACATGTATAGTTTATATATAATATTTAAAGACATGAAACTGGATGAGATCACCAAGGCATTGAAGGAAATTAGAAAATAGAGGAGACCCAAAGACTGAACTCAGGGGCACTTGAATTTTAAGAGGTTGGAGAGATTGTAGAAAACAGTAGATGAAATGGGAACCAATGGACATGTTTTTCTATCATGGATACCAGGTAAAGAAGGAGTTTCTGGGGATGAAGTGACTCAAATGTGCTAAGGGTTTTGATAAGTGAAGTTATGAAAAAGATTAAAAAGTTAGCAGGAGACTTACCTGTTTGAGGGTGTTGATCATTTGATAATGGCAATTTTTGTGAAATTATAATATCACAGGTTGAGTAAAGTAGGTCCGAGAGAATGGGAGGAGAGAAACTAGAGCCCACAAGTATAGATAATTCTTTCAAGGAATTTTAAAGTAAAGGAGAAACATGAAATGAAAAAATAGCTAGAAGGGAAAGAATAAAGAGACAGTTTTGGTTTTTTTTTAGTTGTCGGGGATTCATTGACAGTACAAAGAACCATGTCACAATGATTGCACCTGTCAGGCAAAGTCCCCCTTGTAATTGTGACACACCCCCTTGAGGTATGTCACGCCCCATGACTTCCCAACCCCTTCCTCCTTCCCTCACCACTCTTTCCCCACCCCCACCAGGTACTAGGTAATCAATTGTCCTCATATCAGAATTGAGTACATAGGATTCTTGCTTCTCCATTCTTGTGATGCTTTACTAAGAATAATGTGTTCCACTTCCATCCAGGTTTTTACAAACGATGTAGTCTTCATCTTTTTGAATGGTATGCATGTACTACACTTGTTAATTCATTCCTGAGTTGATGGGCATTTAGGCCATTTCCACATTTTGATGATTGTAAACTGAGCTGTGATAAACAGTGTAGTACAAATGTCCGTAAAATAAAAGGATTTTTTTTTTCTTGGTAGATGCCCAGTAATGGGATTGCAGGATCAAATGGGAGGTCTAGATTGAGTTCTTTGAGGATTCTTACCTCCTTCCAAAAAGGTTGTATTAGTTTGCGGTCCCACCAGCAATGTAGAAGTATTCCTTTTTCTCCACATTCATACCAGCATCTGCAATTTTGAGATTTTGTGATGTGGGCCATTCTCACTGGGGTTAGATGATATCTCAAGTTGGTTTTGATTTACATTTCTCTGATAATTAGGGATGATGAGCATTTTTTCATATGCTTGTTAGCCATTCATCTATCTTCTTGAGAGAGGGTTCTTTCTCTTGCCCAGTGATATAGGGGATTATTGGCTCTTTTTATCTTGATTAATTTGAGTTCTCTGTATATCTTAGTTATCAAGCTTTTGTCTGGTTCATAAAATATAAATATCCTTTCCCATTGTGTAGGCTGTCTATTTGCTTTGATGGTTGTCTCCTTAGCTGTACAGAAGCTATTGAGTTTAATTAAGTCTCATTTGTTTATTTTTGTTGTTGTTGCAATTGCCATGGAAGTCTTCTTCATAATGTCTTTCCCCAGGCTGATATCTAGTGTTTTCTCCATACTTTCTTTGGGGATTTTTATTGTTCATGTCTTAGATGTAGATCTTTTATCCATCTTGAGTCAGTTTTTTTTGAGTGGAGAAAGGTGTGGTTCCAGCTTCAGTCTTTTACATGGGGATATCTGGTCTCCCAGTACCTACCGTTTATTGAATAGTGATTCTTTCCCCCAGCATATGTTCTTGTTTGGTTTATCAAAGATTAGGTGGCTATAAGATGTTAGTTTCATCTCCTGGTTTTCTATTCAGTTCCAGATGTCTATGTCTCTGTTAATGTGCCATTACTCTGCTATTTGATCACTATGGCCTTGTAGTACAGCTTAAAGTCTGATGCCCCTGGCTTTGTTTTTATTGGTAAAAATTGCCTTAGTTATATGGGTTTTTTTTTTTTTCTGGTTCTGTACAAAACAAAGAATTATTTTTCCAAGTCTTGAAAGTACAATGTTGGTATTTTAATGTGGATGGCATTCAATCTGTAGATTGCTTTGGGAAGTATAGACATTTTAACAATGTTGATTCTTCCCAGCCATGAGTATGGCATGTTCTTCCATTTGTTAATATCTTAATATCTTGCTAATTTTTTCTTATGGTTAACAGATGCAAAAACAAAGACCCTATGATCCTCTCAAGAGATGCAGAAAAAGCATTCAATAAAATTCAACATCCTTTTTTATTTTTATTTATTTTATTTTATTTTATTTTTTTTGAGACAGACCCTCAAGCTGTCCCCCTGGGTAGAGTGCCATGGCATCACAGCTCACAGCAACCTCCAACTCCTGGGCTCAAGCGAGTCTCCTGCCTCTGCCTCCCAAGTAGCTGGGACTATAGGTGCCCGCCACAATGCCCAGCCATTTTTTGGTTGCAGCCATCATTGTTGTTTGCCGGGTCGGGGCTGGGGATTCGAACCCGCCACCTTAGGTGTATGTGCCTGGCGCCTTAGCCGCTTGAGCCACAGGCGCCGAGCCTTGACATCCTTTTTTAATTAAAACCCTGAAGAATATAGGCATAGGTAGCACATTTCTTAAACTGATTGAAGCCATCTACAAAAAGACCACAGCTTTTCCACTTACAACTGGAACCAGACAAGGTTGTTCTCTGTCACCACTACTGTTCAACATAGAGCTGGAAGTTCTAGCCAATATAATCAGGCAAGACAAGGAAATAAAGGGCATCCAGTTGGGAGCAGAGGAGGTCAAACTCTCCCTCTTTGCTGATGATATGATCTTGTACTTAGAGAACCCCCAGGACTCAACCCCAAGACTCCTGGAAGTGATCAAAAAGTGTGGTAATGTATCAGGATATAAAATCAATGTCCACAAGTCAGTAGCCTTCGTATACGCCAATAACAGCCAGGATGAGAAGCTAATTAAGGACACAATCCCCTTTACAGTAGCTTCAAAGAAAATGAAATACCTAGGAATATACCTAACAAAAGAGGTGAAGGTCCTCTATAAAGAAAATTACAAAAACCTAAGTTTTTTTTTTATTAACTGAAAAATATAATAATTGTTTAAAATGGGAAATTTTCATTGAGAAGAAGTTGATAATACAACAGGGGTAACCTTGTACTTGATTCAATGAGGAGAAATGGAACCTGTGCAACCCAAGAAGAAATTGGCATTAGGAAGGGTGCAGACGGGTGCTCCAACGGAGGCAGAAGGAAAAGTCAAAGGATTTCAGCAGAAGTGAAGGTAGGTGAGTGCTTGTGGGAGGGGTTCATAGATGTTTGCTTCTTGTTGCTTTTTTTTCTCAGTGAAATAGAAAACAAGTTTGTCAGCTGAGGCTGAAGATGGGTGAGATAGTTTTATAGATATAAGGAAAATGTTTGTGTGGAGAGTCTGGTATCATTTAAAGGCACTCCTAGAGTTTATTAATACTGGATGTATGATGAGGCCAGCAGGCAGGAATGGAGCAGGGAGGTATCTTTTGCTCCAGGCATGTTTAGGACCACAGTACAACTGCAGAGGAGATGTACAGTCAGAATTGACTAGAGCGGGGGTTGTGCCAAATGGATGATAAAGCAAGAGAGGGATAAGGGAGTTGGTGGGTGTGTGAAATGGAGTAATTAAGGGGTACTTCTGTAGAATTTAAGTCGGATGTGGAGGCAAGTGAAGACACAGTTGTCAAAGGGCTGGTGTAAAGGAGGAAGTCTCATTGGTGTGGAAGGACTGTCTGGTTGGGTGTTCTAAAGAAAATGAATTGGAAGCATATGTTATATGAGAGTGAAAAGTGTGGAATTCAGTTTAGGGTGATAGTAAGGAATGTGTATTCTAATGTGAAAGGAAAGAAGAGGGCTAGTTCTAACAATACCATGAGAAATTAGGCCATGTATGCACTCTACAAAATTGTCTGGATAAGGGGGCCATCATTACCTGAAACTGAGCACTCCTCCAGTTGGCCAACCTAGTGCTGAGTCTACCTGGAGGCAGGATTGCCTTTTCTCATACAAAGATGTTATAAAGGCTGGTGGCAACCCTGGCATAAAATATTAGAGAACCATTTGTGTGGATATTGAAAAAGACAATTATGATAGAGCTAGCATGGACAAGGTATGATATTTATGAGCAAATATCACCACAGACTGAAAGAAAGGAAAGATATAAGTACAGTAAGGAGGAGGGGTTGGTGGTGTAGTCTAATGACGTGAGTTATGATGCTAGAGGCATCAGAGGAGCCAGGGAGGGGGAAAGGAACCTTGAGGTGGATGTGGTCACCTCTCCCACTTTGGAGCTCAGTGTGTGGAAGGTGTTATACCTGAAGCATAACAGGGGAGTTGGTGTTCATAGGAGACAGCCAGTTGTACGTGAAAATGTGAAGCGAGTGGTGAGAGAAAGATGGAAATTTTGCTAATGACTAATTCCAAATTCCAAAGGAAGCAGAGGGAGAATTATAATCTCTGGGAAAGGGTAGGAGATGACAGGAGAATATTCATCCAGTAATTAAACCAAAGCAGGGATAAGTAGACTCCTCTAATGTGAAATGTGAATAGGTACAAAATAACATACCCACACATACCCAGCTAATGTGACCCAAATTAGATTTCCTGGCCTTGCCTTTGAAGTTCCATTCTGAAAATCGCTTTGTGGAATCACTAAAAGAATAGAAAATAGCTTATTTCCTTGAGTATTCCTTGCCTTGCTCACTTTGCGTCTTTTGGAAACCACAGTTGCCTCGTGTAGGACAAGTATACTTCCTATTCATGTAAGTGCCATACACCGCTGTGTGTAACCCATAAATCTAGCCTCTGGAGCTAATTTAGATAATTGAAAATATATTGAGTTATTTGTTTTCTAATCTAGATAATTGAAAATATATTGAGTTATTTGTTACTTTATTTTTTATCAGGGGGGAAATAAACTTAGTTTAAACTTAGTCATAAGCTGAGGTGTGTGTGACACTAAAGGCCAGGCTTTAATCGTTCTAGCACCTTGCCTAGAAACCATAGGGAACGCGTCTTAGCCTGTGGCCATTGGTACTGTTTCCTGTCCAACATTAGTCCAGATCTCCTCTGATTATAAACTTAAGACTTTGACAAATTGGAACCCGAGTCTTGTCCAAATGAAGAATGGGTTACGATATGATTTCTTACAATTCGGTAATAAATTCCAGGAAACTGAACCGCTTTAGGTGATTTCCTTGCTTACTATGTTTCTAACACATATTAGAACCAAAAGTTAGAATGGTTCTACACATTTTCCATGCTTCCAGCAGCTGTACAAATATACTTTGAAAATCGGATCAGAGAGAGAAGGAAGAATATGTGTTTGGATATCTGTGAGGGAGCGCGAGGGAAGCGTGGGGTGGAGAAAGGTAAGTAGCAAGGGGGGACAGGAGGGGGAGGAAGGCACCCTCTGGTTTCCTATCTTTATTCCTTCTTTGAGATGGAAGAGTTGGGAGTATTGAGGTGAGTCATAACCTTCAATTCACAAAATACCTTTGATACATGGAAAGAGTTAAGCCTCTGCTACCACTGAGTTATTTCAAATTGATAAAGATCGATGTTGGCTTATTAAGGGGTAAGGTGAGAAGTATACCAGAACCTCTGAGGGACCACCCAGGGCACTGTAACATGCTGGTCAACATGGAAGCAGTCCCCTAAGGAACTAGGCCTGCGGTACTGCTGGGGACATGCAGTGCATGTCCAGTCCATGAAAATTAGGTCAACTTAAGGAGGAGGTCAGTGTAGAGAGGAGATTCACTGTATTTGGGAAGAGAGCATTTTGTAAAAAGTGGCAGGAAAGAAATCTTAGCAGCTTGATTCCAGTCCTGAGCATTGGAGTCTTTAGGCAGCATTTAGATAGTAGCAATGCTCTAGTCCCCTTCTTGGAATCAACTGGCCGAGGAAACATTCTTTTAAAATAGGAGATGCTTTGCCAAGATATTTTAAGTTTGTTGAAAAATTTTACAGCCTGGGAAACACGACCCATTATTGATTGTGGAATTTATAGGCCCAGAATTGTTGTTATATGTGTTTCTTCAACTTCTGAACGGTTTCTGAAGTTAATAAGAATTAGACATACAGACTTGAGAAAGTAAATTGTTCAGATTTTACCAGCTAAGCTTTACAGATCAAGGAGTGATTTAGGTGAATCACTTGATGTATCTGTGTTGACAACCCATGACCATTTATGCCTATATAAGTATAAATCCATGCCACCCAAAGAAAATACTATGAATTTTATGGTCTGTTTTAGTCCGAGATTGATGGGCATGTTTGCATCTGAGTTGTTTTCGGAAGCATAATACATTGGGGTAGCATGAGTTTCCTTACACATGTTAGGTTGACTTACAGCGTGTTGCGGGTCTGCAGAGCCCATCCACATTTCATGGGAGATGATGCCGTCACTACACAATATTCACCCTCTTCATCCTCTATCTATAAATTCTTGGTAGGAAGAAAAAATGTGTTTCTCTTCTTGCGGTCCTAATATATTTTATCTTTAAAAATAAGCTGCAACCATCCTACTTATTTATTTATTTTTTTAATGGGGGAAGCTAGAGAATGTAGTTTTTATCCACAGAGATCAAAAAAGGTTCTGCTTGCCATTAGCCTTAATGGTTTTCAGAGAGGAAGCGGCTCTGTAGTGAGGGAATTAGTATTTTAAAAGTCTCCGTTGAGCAAAAAAAAAAAAAGAAAAGAGAGAGAGAGAGAGAACATGTGTCCTATGTTTTAGACCTTAGATCCCAGGGTAAATGATTCCAACATTTGAGGAATTTTATATGGTCCTTTTTCATTATTCTTTATGGCCAGTTTTATAAGTGGGTTTCTGACTGTGTGATTCTTGGCAGAGTTATGTTCACTTAATGAAACATTATTCAGCTCCCTCTTTGTTTTCACTGGCTCAGGGGCTGCAGTTGGAGGGGTCTTTTATCAAGAGTGGAAAGTGCTTTAAGGGGGTCTGAAGTGTGTGGATAGGAGCTCAATGAAGACATCAGTTACGCAGAGGTGGGGAGCTTTGGGGAGAAAGTGGGGAGTACCCTAATAAAGGTGCAGGCACCCTTGGAGAGGAGTCACGCTGACCATTTACCAGGCGATTTTTTTACAAAGCTACAGGGCAGGCAAATGAGTGTGATGGTGGGAGTTGGGAAGGCAGTGTTTTGAGTGACTTTGGAAGATGCCGCCCACCTCCGTGGTGTCTCTTTCCTCATGGCATTACGGGTCTTGTTTTGCTGGGGCTTTTTCTCTAGCTTGCCTGTGAATGCTCTAGTATAATTTCCTGTAGGATGGTGGTATCTGCATCTTCCTGCATAGGTGGAGGGTGGGACGGTGGTGACAGGCTTCAGAGTGTTCATGGAGGAAGACAGCAGGTGGCACGGTCAACTTCCACCTGCCAGCCACTGCTGAGAATCTCACAGGTGAGGGAAGGGGATTCCTCCAGAGTGTACACCAGGTGCCCTGATCTGGGGGGATAAGCTAACTTGTTTTTCACCCAGCAGGGGTGAAAAGGTATGTCCCAAATTACTCATCTTAAGTAGCCAATTTTCTGTTTAATTTAGGTACTCTGTGAGTGTATATATAAACAAAATACCCATGTTATAAAATAAAAGTGCTGTTTCATTGATGCCAGATAATCCATTGTCTCTCTTATCTTTAAAGTGGAAGTGTATAACCATTGCTCAAACAGTTGACTTTGGTCAACTGCTTTCTGAGCTCGTGGAGACACCTGCTCTACTTTGGTGGCCTGGAGAGACTTAAGTATGTGAAAATTATGCTGTTTCGGTTACACAAGGAAAAAAATGCAAAGGAAAAGGAATGCTCTCACAGTAAGACATGACCATTGGCAGGCTGTAACTTCCTCTGCCCACTCCTTCTCATTCTCCCCTGTTTCATCCCAGGCCACAGACGACATAGTTCCCTAGAAGTGTAAGGGCTTTCAAAAGATGGTGCAGCCCTGAATAGTCTCTCATGCCAGGGTTTGACTTAAACCAGTCGGGTCAGTAAGACATTATTCTCATAGCAGATGTCGAGAGGAACAGAAATCTGACACACGTCCCTCTGTGTTTTTGATCGCCTTTGTAGTGAAGAATTTTTCATTTTGTTGAAATGTTTGGTGCTTTTAATCAAACTAATTTCCTCCTTTTTGTCCCTTACTTAGATGATGAGGAACAGCTGGTTGCCCCTTCATCTTCTCCACATGACTTATCCAAACTTTCAAACTTTACTTATAGGTACTATTTTTCATTTCTTTTATCCATTAGGGACCTCTTTTTCTTACATATTTCCCCTTGAACTATGAACTTTGTTCTTGTATAAATGGATTTTGGTCAGTTTTAAAGAGTCCAGAGACATGAAGAAAAGGGTTTTTTTTTTTTTTTTAAGTTGCAGATAAAGTGACCCAATCATAATTTCGTGTCTCTTTTCTTTGTTGAGTGAAATATTTCATAATACAGAGATGAAGCTTGGGAAGAGGTAAGATCTCATAGTAAAAGCAAAGTGCCTCTCAAATAAAATCGAAATTAAAGGTATGTCCCAAATTACTCATCTTAACTAGCCAATTTTCTGTTTAATTTAGGTATTCTGTGAGTGTATATATAAACAAAATACCCATGTTATAAAATAAAAGTGCTGTTTCATTGATGCCAGATAATCCATTGTCTCTCTTATCTTTAAAGTGGAAGTGTATAACCATTGCTCAAACAGTTAACCACCTGGGTATGTTACCGGACTCCCCTTTATTGTATTCTGGAGATGATATTTTGTATGTTGAAGTGTAAAGCAATTAGTAAAGATGCCCATGAGCGAAACACTTACCCTTGACCCATGCGAACCAGTGCCCTTCTTGTCCACTTTTTTTTATTTCTCATTTTCCAGTTTAATTGCTTTATTTCTGTTCAGCTGTTTCAGGAACGTGACGAAGCATGGGAGATCAGATGTGTGCCTAGTGTAAAAGAAATCGCCTTTAATGTTTCCCTGCACACACACGAGTGCATGTACACACACACAAGCAGCATATGGTGTGATTACTCCATCACTCTAAACGAGAAATCTTTATTGGTTCTATGGTAGAAGGAGGTTTGTGGTCAGAGGCTGGTAATTGTAGGGTATCTTTTTCCTGCTAAATATTGGTTTGCGTTTTCTCATTCCTCCTCTGTTTGAAGAGATGTTTTTTTATGGACACCCAGAGATATTAATATAACTAAATTGGCCAGGCCGGGAAATTAAGTACTTCTAAGAGGAATTTATTTAACTAGTTCTTCACTGTGTAAAATCTTCTTCCTGGTCACCTGTGGAGCTTGTGTGTCCAACCCAGTGCAAACCACAGTGTTGTGACCCCTTGTAGACATGGTAATGAGGTAATGAGACATGATTCACAGGGTCACAAGTTGCCCCCAGATTCATTAACTTGTCCTGCATTTTTCCATTCTGTGGAAGCATGTTTTTACTAATTGTTATCTGCTTCACCATTCTTCTTGGTTTAAATTTTGTTTTTTGTTTGGTTTTATAAGCGGGGACTCTTCTGAATAAGAACACTTCATTTGACTAATGAAGCAAGTTATAAAATAGAGTAAAAATTTTATTTCTATTAGGTATTTTTTATTCACATAAGATTCTACTGTAAATATTGTCAAGATGGTCAATACGTACAATGTTTAGGTTGTCCTGTGAACATTTCTCCGGTAAATTGCCGTTCCTATTATGTCATTGCTAGCATTGCTTTATTTAATTGCTGGCTTTTCCTGGCATCTTATATTCTTTGCATGCTTTCTTTTAATGCAACAAGGAAATTTGCTTAAACCCAAATGTCTGTACTTGTCTTAGAATAAGGAATGTTTTTAAAGAGGGCAGCTTTCCTTAGCCCAGAGACCAAAAAGTATTAAAGAATCTTCTTTTCAATGAAAGTAATGGAGTCCAGGAAAGATTTAACTGGGGTCAGAAGGATTTCCTGGTATTTCTTTGTCTTCCCCCCCCCCAATTTTTGGCATGTGTTTCGTTTCTGGACAGATCCAGGATATCTGATAAAAACAGTTTCTAATGTAAGTGCTGTGTAATATAAAGCACAGTCCCATCCAAGCATAAGCTTTTTGATTGTGTCATTTGGAGATGTTTTAAAAGTATTATGATATTTCAAAACAAACTTTAGTTAATCACTGTTAAGTTTTCCAGATACAGGTTTTACCAGGTATAAGTAATGGTTCTGTATCAGTATTCATTGAAAAAAATATTGTAAAAAGCTTTCTGGCTTCATAATTAAGTCTTGGTCCTATTTACTGTTTCTGCTTCTGGATCTTACCTGGTGATTAGCATGAAGAAACACAGTCAATAAAGTTTGTGTGACTGAATGATTAATAATCAACAAGCTTCTTCTAAGGCTTAAACTTCTTTTAAAACACTATTGGATTCTAACAGTGACCCACCATTTTATTCCTAATATATCAAGTTTATGTCTTGAGTCAAATTTTTTATTCACAAAAAACATTTTTAAGCTTATAGTGTACGTTAGAATCATTTATACAGGTAGCAACACTGTGATTTGGGGACATGTGGTTTCATTGTTCAGAAAGTTTAAAGGGAGTCTTTGCAGAGAGAACTGAAATCAATGGAATTGGCCAGAAGATCCTTCCATCCTTATTCTTATTAGACCTTTGACCCCTTTTCAGGGTAGTTTACTTGTTGAGTAGCTCAGCAATTCATAGCAAACATGTCTGTGTCCTAATGACTGCATAATGCCCAGATCCCGGTCTGCACTGTGGCTCTGCACCTAAACAGGCTTCTGCCAACATTGTGATTTCTAGTTTGCACTTTTAAATTAATATTTTTATTTTCCTGGCGAAACCATAAAACTGTGACTTTCCTCTTAAAATAAGGCCCTGAGTAAGGATAGCAAAGGGAAATACATCCATCACTAGTGGCAGCTCCTGCAGTTTCCCGCCAAATTGCCCAGGAAGTCCTACGGTCTGGTTCTCAGAGTTTCCCTAATTGACTTTAGAATAAAAAATCATGGGTGAAGGCTATGTTCTCAAATGTAAAACAATTTACTTTTAGACACGCATTTCTGTAAACAGAAAAACGATAGCTTGGCTGACTTCTGCTTTCACGAATTCTTGTTGAAAATCATAATTAAAAGTTAACTTCAAATATTCTTTAGATAAACTACATTTTTGAATTGGGTTTTTGTTAAATGTAATAAACAGTTACAGACTGACTGCTCGGTGTCCATCTTTGCGTGTAAGTGCTAGAGTTTCCGAGCCTGGGGCTGCTGAGACAGACACCAGCGCTAATATCACCCAGACTGTCATAGATTCATTCACACACACTCCAAGGAAGCACAGGGTGGAGAGGAGAAAGTCCACCTGACAGTGGGATCGTTAGGGAAGCTTTGGGGGAAGCTTTTCAGTGTTTGGTCTGCCAAGATTAGTTTGCCAGGCAGAGAGAGAGAATATTTGAAGTAGAGACAGTCAGAACAAGGTCAAAAAACAGCAGGCAGATGTGTTCAGGAAACCCTGAAGGGCCGTGGGATTGGCTGGAGCAGAGAAGGTGGGATTGAGGAGGCAGGAAGATGTGCGACGAGAAACAGAGACAAATCACGCTCGCATTGTGACTTTCCCCGTCCTTGTGTCTTGGGTTATAGGTCAAAGTCAGAATTGTGGGTGTCCTCTTAAACACCTGTCGCAGATGAGTCGTCAGAGGTGGAGGGATACCACTCATGTCTTCTGTCTAGCTCTCCCCTTTAACAACATGAGCTCGAACCCACATTTTCTGGTTCAGCAGTGTGTTTAAGTTGAATGGTAAATAAAAAGATAGAGAACTAGGAGATGCTGAGAGCTTGAAATTTACATTTTTGCTGAACGCAGTCACTGGTTCTCTGGCCTTAAGCTACATCCTGGTTACTTACACTCTTCCTCCTCCCTTGGCTCCCAGATCTTCTAAAGAGAATATTTTCAGGGAGGCATCTGGGGATGCTGGTCGTGAAAGTAGAGGTAAATTAGAGGCAGATTTAAAACCCCAAATAGCTTCTCACCATGTTTTTGGCTTGCCCAATTTTGACAGTTAAGCAAAACTATGGATAGAAATAACACTTTTATAAAAGTTCTAGGGAGGACAGGTGATCTCATTTTTGTTTCCTCGTCTTCAGTTTGTCCACTTATGAAAAGGGCAGGCTTGCTTGTGAGATTTTGAGGTTTAAAGTCCTCGAAATATCCCCATATCTTACGGCGTAAGTGTTGTGATCATGCTGAGGTACAGTTAGAAAAATATAGCTCCCATTTTGTTCTGAATGCCAAGAAGCTATCACTTTCTAAGCTGTGTGTCAGCGGTTGATATTTATTGGATAAAACATCTGTCCTAATTTCTTTGGTTTCCTGGCTCCTGTTGTAATTTTACATTCAGGGGATTTAACCTGATACTTGCTATAACATTAATTTTGCTTTGGCTTATATTTCAGAGGCCAAACTCAGATCCTTAGAAAAATATCCAGGCAACGGTTTAAAATGAGCCCTTCATTATTTATTTATCACATCTCTTATTAAGAAAGCTGCAAGAAGAAGTGAAAGCAAAAATCTTGGTTTTGTTAGAATATGAATCTGCATGAACTTGGACAGCCCAACTACGCACTGAATGTGTGTTTTAGATTCTGCCATCCTATGTCATATGCATGGAGAAAGAATGAATAAAAACAAGCAGATCACGTGAAGAAGGTTCACATGTGTCAGTATTTAAAAAATGCAGACAGGCACACTGCTTAGAGCTGAGGGATGGGTTTCTTTCTTTCTTGAGTTTTTTTTTCCCTTAAAAATAAAATGTTTAATACAAAGGAGCAGTTATTTATATGTTTTATTTTCTATTACATGTGATTTTCTTTAGAGTTCTATAGTTACAGCATTTGAAGTAAATAATTGGGGGAAGATGGTTCAATCTAGAAAGAAATGGGCATCAAGACGAAGTTCCAGAGAGATTATAGAGAAAAATGAGTCCCGAGTGCAGGGTCACTCACAGTGCTTTGCAAAGTGGGTGTAAATTTGAGTCTGTGATTAAGCAAAGTTGGGTAAAGGAAGATGAGTTATTTTGAGAATCAACTTCATGGTATTCATCAATGCCCTTTGAGCTCCGTTGTCCTGCCTTCCCTCTGAAGTTCTGAGCTCCCAATGGAACAGAATCTCGCTTTTGGAAACAACTTATATAAGTACATGTGAGTCTTTATCAACACAGTGCAGCAGTAAATTTACACCAAAATATGTAGCATGTATGCTGATACTAAAATAGACATCCCCATATCTGATGGTTTCCCAAGTCAGAGAGGAATAGAGAGAATGGTGAGCTACCCAGCCGTTATCCTCAGGAGAGACAGGTGATTGGGCCTGTCATGCTTCCTGGAGCAGTTAGAAAGTAACAGGGACGCAGAGCTTTAATTACATACCCCGGCTCAGACAGGTTTATTTGATCCTGCTGTGTCAAAGTTTACCTTTGAAAAATGTGTGCATGATAGCATTAGTACTACATTTGAATTTAGATGTCCAATATTCAGAAGCATTGCCATATTTTTTTCAAAACTTCCTTCATATCCATGGGCTGGGTTTTGTTCTCCTTTGAACCTAACTAATCAGTAAGTGTCCAATTTTATAGGGGGACCTGCTACCCTAAGAATGTAGAGGGAGCAAAACATATTTACCAATGAATGCATACTTTACTTTGGCTGGTGTTACGTTAGATCTGTTCGGTGGGAATTATCCGTCCCGTGGACCACCTTTCTGTCACTTTCCAACTGTGTCACACTTGATAGGGACTTCAGGACATTAGAAAAGCCAAGCATATAATCAGTATCCAGAATGGATTTGTCTTTAGATTGTAAACTGATTATTATCTCTACTATTCCTTGGTAAGTAAGCATTGGTGAAGAGTTACAAATTACCTTAGTCATCATTGTAAGGGGCAGAGGTTATGGGAGAAGTGCTATAAAATGTTTCTTAGCTAGAACATGTAGACTGTCTACAGGGGGAGAAATGTTATATTGTAGCAAGTTAAAAAAAAAAAAGTCCCCTGATCTGCAATCCAAAGATATTTCTTTTTGCTGTTTTGACAGTAGTATTTCCTGGGCCTGTCACTCTCAGAACCTGTATGTCTCAATTTTTTCATGTCAGGGGCTGAGGGACTTGCCTCCTCCACACACGTTCCTTTGTTAACTTCTCGGTTCAGTATCTCTGACATCATGCAGCTAAATCACACTTCTTTAGACGTGGAATTTTCTGCATCAGATCTTGACATTTGACGCCACTTGTTTTAAGTGGACAAATATGGGCCCTGGAGCCAGACGGGGCTGGCCTTAGATCGCAGCCCTGCAGCTTCACTGCCGGTGTGACCAGGCCTGTCGTGTAGCCTGAGCTCGGGTTGTCTCCCTCCGCAGAGACAAAAAGGAGATCTGCAAGGATGAAAGGAGGTCACGTTTGGGAAGTGCCTGGCATTTAGCTAGCAAGTATGTTATTTTCTTAGACCTTATTTATGGGGCCTTCTGATTGCTCTCTATATTAAAACTTGATTAGCTCTTTTTTCCCCAAAATTTCTCCCACACGTTCATTTCTTGGCAAGGTCTGCTTAAGTCTCTCGAAAGCCATTTGAGAGTTTTCTATGTTGTCCATACGCATCAATTTAACTCCAGTAATTTTCACCCCTCCACCTTCTTTAAAACTCAGGTCAGAATCCTCCCAAGTTACTATTACTTGAAAAATATCCTAGCATTAGTGTTAGCTGTGTTGCAGTCGGAAGTCACGTTTTGAGGTTTTCCAATAATGTCCTCGAGGCCTTTTCTTCCATGGAGCTTCCTCTCGCCTCCTGCCTCTGACGTGTGCCTGCCTTCTGCCACTAATCACGGTGCTTGTCCACTCAGATTTTCCAAGTAACCCTTTCTCCCTTGGAGTATACAGAAGAGGGCCTGCACACGTACTCATGTTCAAGCCACTCCAGTGCGGAAGTCTCTCAGTTTGAGGGGAACTCCTATGAGGACTCAGAAGTCTGTTAGTTTGAAGAGAACTCCAGTTAAGAGTCCCAGCTCCGACATAGGTTTTATGGTGCAGAAATTATCCGTGAGCTCTGAGTCATCATCCGTCAGTGAGACACTGATTTTCCTAAAAAGCAGCCTTTTAGAGTAACATATCTTGCATAGAATAGATGATAGGAAACCCCAACTCTGATGCAAATAGGCAAACTGTATTGTTATCTCTGAAGAATCCCATTGTCTTGAAAATGATTGTGTTGGCAACAAACGTCTCAGATTTTAGTTTTCCTTTCCCAGGCTGACTGAGGGAGAAGATGGACGTGTCCCAGGAGGTTCTGATTCTACAGAGGGAGGGTTATTCAGTGGAAGACGCATAATATCTTGAGGCTGGATCAGTTTAAAACAGTGTCATTTGTTGAGGTCTATCTTACAGGGGTACAAGTGAAACTCTCTAAGAGTAGAATCCGAATGTTTTAAAACTATAACTAAGAAAATGACATGAAGGCTGTGTTGATCAGTTTGATGGAAGTATTTCAGATTGCATGTGAAAACCCCACACTGTACCCCAGAAGTACATTAATGTACATAGTTACCATTCAATAAAAAATAAAAAAAAATGAAATAAAACAGTGTCATTAATTTACATTGTTTCTTCAGAGTGCTGTGCATTGCCCCAATCTCCATAGTCAGAACTCACAACTCTTGAGGCAGATATTATGCTATTTTTATATTCACATAATAGTTCTATAAGCATAGAAATTACCAACGATTAACATAGAAGGACATTGAGGCCTAAAAATGATCAAATGGAGCAAGGGTCTCAGTTATTAAATGATTCCTTCTTCTCAAATCTGGATGCTCTTCGTTTGCCAAGCTATTTTGCTTTATTTTAGGTATCCATTTTCAGTTGGAGAAATGTTCTAAGTGAGTAATTACAGTGGATATAAAAAAAGGAATTCAAATTAGTAATATCATTATCTCTCTCCATTTCTAGTTTGTTCAAAGCAGGTGACTGATGAAGCATCTTCCACTCGAGATTCCAGCCTTACTAACCCCGCAGTGCAAAGCAAGCTAGTGTCTTCCTTTCAGCAACACACCAAAAAGGCTCTTAAACAGGTGAGGTACTGGCGCTTGTGTTTTGTCCTTCAGTTCTACCTACTTAGAGTCATGTGTGTTCTTCTGATCAAGTAAATTAAACAAGAACTTAGCAATCAGGAAGCAAGAGAGGTATCCTGAATTCAGTCACGTCCAGAATATTAAATTCAATTGTTTTCATCTATGTTTAAAATTAGGAGCAGTTTGACATAAGGTAGAAAACACGTGCTTGGGGTATTAAGATTTGTGTGTGTGTGTGTGTGATCTGTCAGGTCACAATAGATGTCTGAACCCAATCTATGCAAAAATGCACAGCATACTTTAAAAATTATGTCTTTATGGTTTTATTGTGTTTATCTGATAGTTGATGGAAAATTTATGACAGTTTCATACTTTAGAATAATAGTGAGCATAGGTTACAAACATCTAGAAAAGCGGTTCTCAACCTGTGGATCACGACCGACACCTTTGTAACAATGAAAATGCATCCTGCATATCAGATATTTACATTACGATTCATAACAGTAGCAAAATTACAATTATAAAGTAGGAACGAAAATATTTTTATGGTTGGGAGTCACGACAACATGAGGAACTGTACTAAAGGGTCCTGGCATTAGGGAGGTTGAGAACCACTGATCTAGAATGTCCTTCAGTGAGTGTTGTTTGGTGTTGAATGACACCTTTGCAGTACCATCCTATGTCACATAAACAGCACTGATCTGTGTGGCTGTGCACTGAGATGGTGGTGAGAAGTAATGCTTATAAGGTTGGACTTTGCTGTGGACATCCCCTGGTAGAATCCTTTGTACTTACTGTGCTATTCTGGGCCAAGCCGTTTCACTCTCTGAATCTTAAATTCCTCGTCTAGAAAACATGAGAAATAATAGGAAGTTGCATGTGGGATTGATCTGAGAATCGCCTCAGGGGGAGACAGTGGCAGCTCATGGTATCATAGGGGGTCAGGCTCACAATAAACACTCAATAAGTAAACTATAGCTACTGCTGCCAGCCCAGCAACTGCTGAATTGTGAAGAGAAGAACGGGAGGAGACAGCATGGTCAGATGGAGCTATTGCATGCTGATAACATTGCGTCAGTAATGGAAGGCTCTCATACTTAACTCTGAGTTTGTAATTTTGCCTGGTTTAGCTGCTTTCCTCTTGTATGTTTCATTTCAATCCTTCTATAACAAACCCCCCTAATCACCTCTAGATGACCCCTACCTGGCCTGGTGATAGAGGTCTGGTGATGTATTTATAACAAGGAAAACAGAAACTATGTTTTCAAAAATAGTTTTTTAAAGTCTCACCAACCAGTACAACTTCTTAATATTAATATTCACATTTAATCTTTTGAACTTAGAATATCTCTACCTACCATCTCCTCTACTACCTCAAACAAAGAATCATAGGAAATTTAGCATTTTTGTATGAAATTAAATTGCCTCTCTAGTCTGTACTAATTATTAAAATTATAGCATTTCCATTCTTTAGTATTATAGTTCACGTAATAACAGTGTTTCAGTCTGTACAAATCAAATAATCTTGGGAGAGACTGCCCTTCATATTGTTGCTTTGTGTAATGTTTTAGACCAGGGAACAAAATTGAACTCATTGTTGACATTCCTTTTTAATTGATAAATTAAAAAATGGATGTAGGTAGGGAAACCTGGGCAAGGGCTCATTCAGGCAGCAAAAAAGATGTAGGTAATAAAGACTGACCAGGAGAGAACAAAAGATACAAACTGGACACGTGTAGCTGTGGCATTTAAGAAACACAGCTGGGATCATAAAGATCATAAAGGGAACTCACTCTTCTGAGGCTTAGTGACTTAGAAAGTGGGCACCCTGTGAAATCTTCCTATAGAGAAATGGACAGAGAAAGACCCAGGTGTCTGTATTTTTATGGCTCATCATTTTTTACTTTTTTCATTTTGGTTTCATGTTATTTGAGCATTTTTTTTTACCATTACTAAAACATAACACAACCTTAAGTAAGTGCTCTTTTTGTGTATTTTTGTTTTTGTGGAGCATGTGTTTGTGGGAAGCGCCACCTGCTTGCTTAGGGTCCAAGCCTTGTTTTAAAAAAACCTGCCCTGTATGTTCCTTACTGTCCAGAAAGCATTATTTACTCATTTCCTAAAAATTCTATTTTATAAACATGTAGCACATTACTTACTAGGAGTATATGGCTCAATATATAGCAGGTATGCTAATATTTGATTAATAATCAGTTTCATATTGGAAATACATTTAGATGAAGTGCTGTTCTTGCAGAATTTTTCCCAGATTCCTTATAATTGCTGAGTTTCTTAAAGACAGCTTTTCAAAAGTGGACAGAACACACAGCATTTTAAATTGTAGCAACCTCAGCATTTCTGCCGCTTTATTTTCTTCTCTTGAATGGCCATAACTGTGTGGGTTCTTTGTTAAGTGTAATTTTTACATATGTGTGTGTATTCTGTGTTTGCGAATATATGTTTTCTCTGTGTGTGTGTGTACACACAAGTCACAAACATACAAACCTAGGGCCAGCTGCATGACCTTAGACAAAATTGCATCGGGTAATGTTTACCTTCATCCACTCTGCTCTGCATTTTATATGCACCGTACCACTTAATCCCTCATGCATATTCTTTGAAGTATAGACTCATAACCACATTTCTCGAATGAAGTTACTAAGGCCCAAAGTAATTAGATAGCGTGCTTTGTCATCATCCCTCACCCAGGGAGTTCATCTTTGAGATGACATTTGAATCTGGGAACATGGTTTTAGATTCTACCCTCTTAACTAATACTGCCTTTCTGCATGTAGCATGGAACTGGATAAATTAATTTTTGACATTATCCAAGGGAATTTATATACTCGTAAATTATTTTGGATAGCATAACGAAAGGACTGTAGCATAGTTATTAAGACTACCATTTCTGAACACAGACAGATTATGTTCAGTACCCGTCTACATGGATGGCTGGTGTATTAGAAATACCATCTAATTAGATAAGGCCTTACTAGTCTAAGTATACATTGGCCAGCATAGATTCTAAGGAATAAGAAAGTGAAAAAACAAAATCAAAACCCTAAAAACGCAATAGCTTAATAATCTTAAGTAGAGTGAAAAATGATAATTTAAAACATACCCCCTTGCAGAATAGGCTAGACATAATTTCCCAGGTCTGAAGCCTTCCACTGTCGACCTCCACTCTCAGGATGCTGCACAGAGTGGTTTTGACCAATAGCACTGTTGATTGCAGTGTAGTTCAAGGCTGGACAATATGGCAGCTGTAAGAATACCCGTTGGCTATTGACATAGACTATTTCCATGGCTCCCAAATATTTGGGACCCTTTTACTCTCTGATCATCAAAACATTACTTAACATCCTATATTGGGCATAATTACATGAATAATATATTGTTTCAGTAGGGTTTTTCCTGAATAAGCATATTCAGACTCCTCTGAAAAGCAGTAGATTGCTGGTTATTACCTTATTCCTTGTCTTCCTTTTGCCTTGATATTTTAGTTATCATGATTTTAAAAGGTGTGAAATGATTAGATTTTGAATTTTTAAGAAGGATAAGTTGTTGATTTTGGAAGTTTTAAACAATGGAAGAAACAAAAGATTAAAGAAGGATGCATTGACACTGTGATGGCAAGTAACAGGGTAATGTTATGTCGTGTTCCTGTTGATTTGACTCTCTTCGTGATTTTGGGGGTAGAATTTGTTCAGAGAGCTGCATATCCTTTTCTTTTCATTATGGCAAAGCAGATATATTCTTAATATTTTGTTTTAGCTTCACATGATTGACCAATACTGTGAAATCCCAAAGGTTATATTACATGATAGCAGTTTCTGAACACGAGCATTGACATCTCATGAGCTAGTAACAATACATGTTGCTCGTGCCTGATCCAGCCAGCTGTTTCCTATGTGTGTATTTCTAATTATTTAAGTTTTAGCATTCACAGCATGTGATATTTTAAGACTTTCATTCGAAGACTTACTGCATTCAGTGCATTCTTAAGTTACATTGTTGGTATTATTTCTCTATTGAAATAAAGTGGGCATTATGTGCTTAAAATTCCTAGTTAACACAAAGGCCTCTGATTTTAAGTTTTATTTTTTTCATTACAGTAGTAATGAGAACCAATCCGTATTTTTAGAATTATTGGAGAAGCTTTCTGTCTAAAAAAATGAAATGTTTATCTAAAGTTTTTTTTTTTTTTTCTCTTTTTTACAAGAAAATATTGCAATACGTCTCCGGAGAAAAGCACACTCCGTCAGCATCTCTTGATTTCTTTCCTTTCACTTAAAGTCAGAATTGAATTGATGTGAGTGTGATGGGATCTTTCCTTTTCCTAGACTGGTTTGGTTCTATTATGTTTGTTTCCTTTAAAAAATAGCCCCGTTTCTAGGTTGAAGTCTGTAAGTGTCTTACATATTGAGTAGTGTCTGGAAGTATTGAACTTGGTGAGTCCAACTGTACCACTCCTCACTACATCAGAGATGTGCAGTTGTGCTGTGTAGCTTGGGCAGGAGAACCTTATGCATGGGCCAGCTTGAGGGGCACTCCTCCATAATAGACTAGATTACACTCTAGTCTGCTTGTTTCTGTAGGTCTGATAGTGCTTCTTTCTGGGTTTGAAATTACAAGACTTAAGGTTGGTCTATGAGGTAGTCCGTTAGTATTCCAAAGTACAGCCAAGGCTTGAGACAGCTAGAGGTGCCTAATTGATACTATCCCCGTAACATGAATTTAGACTAATATAGTAAGACTGATAAGATAATATCAGTGTCAAAACAAAGACTAATCAACTGGCTAATTAGACTGGGGTGCGATATAGAAAAATCAGCACCCTCCAAGTTGTCACAACAAAAAAGAAAATCCCCTCTTCAGGGTCCAGGACACACTCTCCACAGCTATCTAAAGTAGCTTCTATAAACCTATTATCTGAACATATTTCATGAACTTCTTATATTTTCCAGGCTCTGAAATATATAAATTCAATAATTATAATTAAAAATAATTTCTAGTATATGTGTAATGATATAACAATTTTCTTAGCATCTTAGTAAAGCCTCAAAGCAACATTATATAAGTATACTCAGCTTTGAAGGGACATGCTAGACACAGACATAGGTCTTACTGAAAAAGAGACCAGGGTGGTGCCTGTGGCCCAAGGCCTAGGACGCTGGCCCCATATACCCGAGGTGGCTGTTCAAACCCAGCCCCCGCCAAAAACTGCAAAAAAAAGAGAGATATCAGATGGTCCACTTATCATCCCCCAAAAGATATATAAAATGTAAGATTCATTATAAGTGAATCATTACAAAAGTTTGGAGAGACACAAAAGTCTTATGCTGAGGGGAAGCCCAGAGGTCAGCCATAGGGCATGTTAGGGCAGAATGCAGATTCAAAAGTCTCTCCTCTCTGACCTCTGAAGTATTGAGTAATGGAGGCCGTAAAAACGATAGTTGATCTGCTGCCTCCCGAAAGGTTACGATGCCAGGTTACGACAACACTGGTTCAGACAACTTGTCCTATTTATCTCAGTCCTAATCCCGGGGAGCCCCAAAAAAGAGGGAAGAAATGAAGGAAGACTACAATCAAGAATCCTTTCTCCAATGAAGTTTCGGACCTGAGGCATAAGCCTGGCCTGAGAATGAGATTACACATGCTCAAATGTGACCTGGGCAGCTGTGCAGTTCACATCAAAAGTCCAAAACGGAGAAGCGGAGATTGGTCAGAGCATATATCAGTATATCAGTATTATGTTAGAAGAACAAACCTATTTATTGATTGTCCTCTGCTGACTTCTGCCTTTTAAATAAAACACTTAGGTATTTTAAAGAGAGCTAAATGAGGAGCTTTCTCTGTCTTTAATAAACTCACTTTTCTGAGTCTTCATTTTCGGTCAGTACATGTTTACTGAGCACCTTGTATATTCCAGGCACTCTTCTAGGCATTGAGAGGGGGGTTTATCAAGGAATAAAACCCACAAAGCCCTGTCTTTATAGAGCATACTTGGGAAAGAGAGGAGATAATGACATTGTACAGTCTACTAGAAGGCAAATAGGTCTATTTAAGAAAAGCAGAGTAGAGAATTCACTGGGGAAAGTAACACAGTAGTCTCCTCATACCAAGAAAGATACATTTGAGACCCCTAATGGCGGTGCTTCCATAGGTAGTATGAACCCTATATGGATAGACTGTGTTTTTTCTATGCATGTATACGTATGATAAAGTCTAATTTAGAAATAAGGCATGGTAAGAGATTAATAGCATGTAATAATAAAATAGAACAATTAGAACACTGTAATAAAAGTTATCTAGATATGGACTCTCACTTTTTCTCTCAACATATCTAAATAATTTCATACTGTGGGTCAGAGAAACTATAGAAAACAAAACCACCGATCAAGGGGGAACCACAGTGTCTGAGCGAAGACATTCACTTGGCTGAAGCAAGTGTCTCCACCAGCTATTGCCAGGGTGGGGTGCATGTGGAGTGTTGAAAAGGTAGCTCAAAATATCAGGATCCAGATTCCTGTCTGAGGGCACCGTGCATTTCCTGCACTGAAGCTTTGTAAATATTAGCTTAATGAGTGAGGACAGGCAAATGGCAATTATTGGTTGGAAGCCATCTGCAGTTCATCTTTGCTGACTCTTCCAGGTCTCATGGGCCGAGGGGACAGTGGGAGAGCTTGGGGTGGCAGCTGCCTTTGCGTTGAACCTCAGTCCCCTGTTCTTTATGAACCCTTAACAACCATTTGGGGACGTTCTCTGGCATCCTTATAAACTCCTCAGTCCTCTTATCCAGCCCCCTTGGCCTTCTTTACTTTCTCGGAACCACCAAATGTCCCTGAGCCGGAGACCTTGCTACGGGCGTTGTTATTTCCTGTGGCACTGACAGTTTCCATGCAGCTTGCTGCTTCTTGTCATTTAGGGCCCATTGTCTTGGTGCCTTCAGAAAGGGGCCTCGGCTCACGTGCCACACGAGCGTGGTCCCTCCCCGCCACTTACTCTGCCTCATCTTCCTGGCTTCATTTTCTTAGTACTTATCTGTGTGGGACAATTATGTTTATTTTGTTTATTTCCTTGTTAGTCCCTCACAAAAATGTAGACTCACGTCACATTCTCTGCTGTGGACCAGCAGTGCCTGTCCTCCAGCGTAACAGAGTAAGTTCTCAGAGATGCATTTGTTGTAAAATGTATAAATTACATAAATATAAAAAGTGACATTTATCGAGTATTTACAATGTGCTGTAAACCAGGTTAAAATATTATTCTGCAGATTTCCTCCTTCAGGCTTCTTGCCAGCATTATTTTCCCTGTTGAACAGGGACACGAGGCATCTTTCTGTGACTCTGCCATCCCTTAACTGATGATTACACCTCGCCGTTATTAACACGGCTCTGCAGCAGCCCAGTTCCTCTGCAGCTTAGCACATCAGAGGAGAGATTTTAGCGCTAATATGGGGCAGTGGTTGGACTTACTTACCTGCCTGGTGGCAGGGGAGGCATGCTGTTTAGTCGCTCTCAAGGATGGCTGCTCTCATGCTGGTCCCACAGTCTTCTTTTCTTTGTCTGGCACATTGTTTAAAACCAGAAAGACTCACCTACGAGTCTAGTTTTGAGGCTTCTCTTGAGAAACAGTTGAGACCCTCCAGTGGGGTCTGTGTGTTCTTGCACAGCACGGTCTCCCCTGTTAATGTTTCGCCCCCAGCAAGCCTGAAGAATTAGAAGTACGTAACTCCCTCCTCACAAAATTGAAGAGCTAGCCCTCTGTGCCTGCTGGGTGCACTCACCGCCACAGGAGACCGGGGGTCCCCTACAGCCTGCCTCCCCACAGCAGGGCCAGAGTTCTTTTGTTTATTGTCACCCCACCCACTGTGTTTCCCCTGAAAATAAGACACTGTCTTACATTTATTTTTTCTCAAGAAGACACACTAGGGCTTATTTTCAGGGGATGTCTTATTTTTATTAAGTATAATACAACCATCTACATTTATTCAAATACAGTTAAGTCATCTTCTGGAAACTGACAGGGGACCCGACCTTGTTGGTGGGGCTGGCGCTAGTGATGTGTGAACTCCTTTCCCCTAGCCATTAGCATGTGTGCAATAGGATGCCTGTGACCGAGGTTATCACACGCGCACCTGCGCAAGTGCCAATGGCTTGGAGAAAGGAGCTGTGGCCGATAAAAGTTATTCCAGTCTTCCTTACCACTCCGCACCAAATGCAGGGCGTGACTATGCAGATATCACTAGGTCTTATTATTGGGGTAGGGGTTATATTTAACAAATGCATAGAAATCCTGCTAGGGCTTATTTTTTGGATAGGTCTTATTTTCAGGGAAACAGAGTATCCCAAGCATCTCAATGGAGTCAGCATTGTTTTTTCTGCATCAACATTCTGATCTGCTTTCAGGGTATCCCCAGTGTTCAAAGTCAAATAAATCATACTTTTTGGAAAGTGCGTGGGAATTTTCAAGGCAGCACAGGTACAGTCTGAGGTGCCTGTGGATCTAGGAAAGAAAATAAGGATGCCTCTTTTACCGTTCAAAGAACTGAACTGTGATATGCCTGAATTTGTCTAGCTGTCTGTTGTTTTACCTCTGTTACTAGTATCATGGTAAACAATGACTTTCCATTTTTTCCTTGTTTGCTCCAAGAAGTGTTATTTGGAGACAATTCTAATGCTTATTTTTCAGAAGTAAAACAAAAACAACAATAAAAAATTCACTTAAAACAATTTTCCTTAATACCATGAGCATTTAGTGTTTATCACCTAAACGCACACAGTGTTGGGAGTCAGCACGTGTAGAAATACCATACTGAGAAATCCATGCATTTTTCTGAGTAGGAAATAAATAATCAGAAACAAAAAGTCATGCAAATGGGCTCAATATTGGCTTTCTTTTTCCTTTCCTGAGGTGGCAATTTCAATTCTTTAAAATTCAAATCTGTTGTGGATTTTTATTCTTACATTATTTTATCCTGGTTTCTTTCTGTCCAATTACCAATTTTTCTAAAGTAGAGTCTTTCAGCTCTAGAAATGGAGGTCAGCATTTTGGTTACTTCACTATTTAACCACAAATGCTCTAAAAGGCATGCCAGTTTTAACTTTATGATTTCAGCTTGTAGGCCTCTGGTTTATGTTTTTATTTTTTTCCTTAACCAATGTTTTTTTAAAATAACCTTGCTAGCCAAACTCTCTCTTTCTCACACACACACACAGAGACTGCTTTTTAAATGTGTAATATTTATCCAAGGGAAGTAGTTGAAATCTGTGCTGTAAGGCTCTTATATATGGATCACTCTTTGTACGGGCTTTATTGTTTGTGGAGTCTTAACTAGCAGGCAGAGATGGCCTTAACTGTAATTTAAAGCACTGTGTTGCTTCATTCTATTTTATTATGGGGTTAATAGATGAATGTCTATAAAATTGCATTTAAGCTCTTATTAAATACAGGATAGCCATAAAGTTTGTGTACAACTTTAAATGGCATACTATTTTGAATTGCACACAGACTCTATGGCCACTTCGTGTATTTTGACAGCAGGTGAAAGGTGAAAAGGATCTTGTTAATCTTTGTGTCTCCTGCTTTCCCCCTCTTTGTGCCTAGACAGTACTTTACAAAAGTTCAATAAATGAAAGAATTGAAGGGCAAATGTCTGGTGTTATCATTAGCAACCATATCCTTTGAAATAGATTTCCCAAGGCTTTATTTTCTCATCTCTCTTTAAAGCTTATCTGAATATTCCTTCTTTCCATTAAATGGTATTTAATTTTTTGCTTCTATAATTATTTGATTGCTAAACCTATGGTCAACAGACTGGGAGTTCAGCTAATAACCTGTGCAAATAGTAGGACATTGTTTTTTTTTTGACAGCCAGTGGAAAGGCAGTCAATGCCTTATTTCAGGAGATTCTGACAACTCTTGGTTGAAGAACATTAATCAAGTAACTGGGATGTTGTAAAATTGGTAGAAATTACACCGAAACCAGGAGTAAAAAGGTTTGAGACTGTCTGAAACCAGCCTTTTCACCTTTTTTGAGGAGTTTTAACATTCCTGTGACTGTGAATTTAATGGCTCTTCAGTTTTGGTCTGCTTAAGGTCCTTTTTATTACAGGTAATTTTCTGCATAAAGCAATCAGCTAGATAAGCTGTATTTCAAGAATTTTAAATGTCTTTTATTATATTATCATCACCGTGGTCGATTCATTTGTGAAACGCAAAGCACTCCCATTTGGAGAGATTTATTCTCATAGCAATTTTTTCCTGGATTTGGCAGAACCCCATGATGTTCGTGTTCTGAAGGTTAATGCCCAAAGTCAAGCAGACAGAAGCCAAGTGCTGCAAGGTTTCCAAGATTAGGACTGATTCCCTTCACAGAAATAAATGATTCCTGCCATGTTCAGTGATTTTGTGCAGTGCTCCCCATGGCTGAGTGAGCGCATCGGGACCGTAGTCCTTACATGCTACACATACTGATGACACTCAGGGTTAACTTGATTGACTGAGCAGTACACTGGAGAGGACGCACCTGCGGGAGATGTGCAGACACATATATTTTTATCCTGGTTTTGAAACATTTATTTTACATTCATTTTATGTGGGAGTCATAGTTTCAAACTCCATGGGCTCTCGAGCCACATGGCTAAGGTAGAGCAAACCGTTAATCGCTGCTTTGTTGGTAGCATTCTACGGCAAATGCTCTCAGATTTATACCCTTTGCCAAAGCCTGATTTTATGCTTTTGAGGGAAAATGACAGGAAGGTAACAATTAAGAATCCTGAGAAATTATGGGTTCTGTAGAATTTAAATCTCTTTAGAGGTTCTGTCTAGTCATGGGCAAATGAATCATATAATTCAATTACGATCATTTTGGCTATATTTTTATGTTATATCATCATGTTTTGTAGGCTTTGAGGCAGCAGCAGAAAAGAAGAAATGGCGTCTCCATGATGGTAAACAAGACTGTTCCTCGTGTGGTTTTGACACCATTAAAGGTGTCTGATGAGCAGTCGGACTCGCCTTCAGGTAAAGAGCTGAAATATTGTCTGCTTGGCCACCTTCCTCCAGGACTCTTCCTCACTCAGAAAGAGGTCAGGAGCTTTTTTTCCCTGAAACTGAATAATATTTCCAGTTGAGGTTTGGTTTAATTCTTTTTTTTTTTTTAGACTTTACTTCTTTCAGTGATTTAAAAACAAAGAGTATTTACCAATTTTCTTTTTTTTAAAAAAAAAAAAAGGCTCCATCTTGCTCATCATCAAATAACTCCATTTACTCATGTCAATAGGTGTTAGCAGATGTGCACAGACACTAGGTGGATTTTTGTCGTTGTTGCTTTGGTTTTGCTCATCGTGGACCACGTGCTCATGCCGCTGGATAACACCAGCAAGAGGAGTTCTTCCCTGAGTGTGAATTTTTTTTGTTTGTTGTTCAGTTTTGTGCTGCAAAATCAGGAGTGCTTTATTAGTTTTTGAGCATTCTTCTCATCCCGGTGCAGCCCTGGTCTTTTCTCCTAATTGACCTTCTGTCTCCTCATCAATCAGGTCCACCGTGTTCACTATAATGTTTGCATTGTTTTTCCTACTTCAACATACACTCCTTTGTAAAGGTCTGATCTCTCCCTCTCTTTGAGATTATACCTTCTTCGTCTTTCTGTCTCTGTCGTGTATAGTCTCAAAATGACTTAGTGTTGCTCAAGCTTATTCTTGTAGTTTTACAAAAGACCTGACTCTATTTCTTTTAAGAGCTATCAGATCAGGGAACATGTTTTTGACTCCGCTATGAGGCCATCTGTTCTTGCTTTTTGTTCTGTTTGATTGATTTATTGGGCTTCTCTTTTTATATCCAGTAGGGGAATCAGATTGTGGCCAAAGGTAGTGTATTAACTCTTAGAAAAAGAGATTCTATCTACAGTTCTCAAAACAATTTTAGATTTTTCTTTTTGAGGACAGCTAGCAGAGAGCGTAAGATAATGACATAATAACTATTTCCTTTTTTAGGATCCGAATCTAAAAATGGTGAAGCAGACAGTTCAGATAAAGAAATGAAACATGGGCAAAAATCTCCCACTGGAAAACAAACAAGTCAGCACTTAAAGCGATTAAAAAAGTCGGGTTTAGGTGAGTGTTTAATAGACTATGACATTCTACATTTTAGAGATTTATGTCTTTTCAAATAAATTATGAAAAATCCTCAGCAATTGCTTTTAGTGATTAAATGAGGAAGTCAAAATATCCTTCCATTTATCTAGACTGAAAAAGGTTCCTAATAAGGAAACTTTATAGTTACAATTGAATGGTCTTAAGCTTATTGCTAAATTTGTTAATGATATTACTGGATAAAGCGGAGGATGAAGATAAGAGGGTTAAAATGATATATGTGCTCACATAATGATCTTCCCTGTTATGGTTCTAGCTAACGTGGAGTGTTTTATTTATGCAACTACGTTTCACTTAATTGCAATAGATTGTGTTGGGGGGAAATGCAACATTCATAAAGGGTTCCTTGAACTGGGGAGTGCATTGTCACTGGAGTCTGCTGCAGTAAAAGAGCTCTGCCTTTTTGTCTGTGCTGCTTGAATTACTTAGTACTGCCTGTCTGAAAAATAGTGTAAAATTGCCAAGAAATGTGGGGGACACAGTCGATGGGTCTTGCGAGTCAGTCAGGTTTTCTTCTGTGTGTCAGGACTTCCTTCCTAATAACGTTCAGTCAGTAACCCCAACAGCAGCATTCAGGGGGAAAGGAGGATGAGAATTAAAAAGGCAAAAATAAACTTACCCTGAACCAAACCTTGCCATTCTCAGTTCCCCCTGTCTTGTTGGCTGACCTGAACCTGACAGCTTCGTCTCTCTCGATTAGCTGTTTCACTGTGAATAAGGCTGATCTAGCAATAATAATCTGGACCATTATAATATTTTGTAAAAAGGTTGATAGGAGCGATAATACAAATTTCTGCTACTTTTCAGAAATTTAGGATATTTCCTTTTTTTTTTTTGAGACGGAGCCTCAAGCTATCCCCCTGTGTAGAGTGCCATGGCATCACAGCTCATAGCAACCTCCAACTCCTGGGCTCAAGCGAGTCTCCTGCCTCTGCCTCCCAAGTAGCTGGGACCACAGGCGCCCGCCACAAC
>CAUYQV010065413.1:0-25742 GCA_963574575.1 Galagoides demidoff | reverse complement strand
GAGTGCCATGGCATGACAGCTCATAGCAACCTCCAACTCCTGGGCTCAAGCGAGTCTCCTGCCTCCGCCTCCCAAGTAGCTGGGACCACAGGCGCCCACCACAAAGCCTGGCCATTTTTTGGTTGCAGCCATCATTGTTGTTTGGCGGGCCGAGCTGGGGATTCGAACCCGCCACCTTAGGTGTACGTGGCTGACGCCTTAGCTGATTGAGCCACAGGTGCCGAGCTGATCCCCATTTCTAAAAATAGTTGGACATTGTGACAGGTGCCTGTAGTCCCAGCAATTTCGGAAGCTGAGGCAAGAGAATTGTTTAAACCCAAGAGTTTAAGGTTGCTGTGAGCTATGATGCCACAGCACTCTACCGAGGGCAACAAAGTGAGACTCTGTCTCTACATAAATAAATAAATAAATAAAAATAAAGCCCTTAGGAAAGGAAGAGGAAACATGAATAATCAACACATGAAAAAGCTCAATCTTATCAGAAATAATTTGGGAATGTAAATTAAGACCATAAAGTGGTACCTATTTGTTTTCCACAGACTAGCAGAAAGAAGTCTGACAATGATTGGAGAGAATGCAGAATGCATGAGCTCGTCAGTGCTGGCAGCAGTAATGATTGGCACAGCCCAAGGAAAACACTTTTTCCTTGTCTTTTGCAGCTGAACAGCCCCATGACCTCTGATGCAATAGTGCTCACTCCTAGGTTTAAAGGCAATGGGAATTATGAATGAAAATTATGTTCAAAGTGAGTACTTATACTGAGAAAAGAAATCACAACAAATAACAAATTTCATAAAACTCAGGAAAGAAGTCTGTTATAGGTCTGTGACCTACAAAATCAGGAAATCTTATAAAATTAGTTTCGGTGGTTCCCATCAATACAAACAATATGTAAAATGCACTTAGCATCATATGCAATATAGTACTGAATCCACTTTTTTTTTGGATACAGTTTCATATGTCGCTGTAGGTAGAGTGCTGTCCTGTCACAGCTCACAGCAATCTCAAACTTTTTGGTTTAAGCGATTCTCTAATCTCAGCCTCCCAAGTAGCTGGGACTACAAGGTGCTCGCCACAACTCCCGGCTATTTTTCTGTCGTAATTGTTGTTTGGCAGCCCCGGGCTGAGTTTAAACCCACGAGCTCCGGTGTATGTGGCTGGCACCCTAGTTGCCGAGCCCTGAATCCACTCTTGATGGGAGAAAACTTCCTTCTGACAAGACAGTAAAAAAACAAACGTTCTACTATTACTACACTTTACAAGTTGTATGAATCAAAAAAGCAAGTTTTGAGTGATAAAAGCAAATCCCCAAAGGCTATATATGGTATCTTATTTTTATAAAGCTTAAAAAGAAGAAAAACCAATACGTATTTAAGGATGCATCCAAATGTGATAAAACTATCATATTGCCAACAATGGCAAGGAGAGAAAAACAAAACTAAGGATGGTAGCGTGGGGCGGAGGCGGAGGCAAGGGGTGGAATCCTGGAAATGCATGATGCTAATTATCGATAAGGTGTCGGAGTCCCAAGTGTTTTATTAGTGCGCTGTAAATTTTACGTAATTTTTTAAGTTCTAGTTTGTTTGCACCCAGTATCAGACTGAAAAATACTTTAAAATACTTAAGGCATCTGAAAATATTTTCTAAGTCACAAACCTCGGCTTCCTGCTCCTTTGCCCAGCTTTCTTCCCTCCCCCCACCCCGCACTTCTGAACTACAAGCTTCCTGGGACACTTGGCTCCAGACATTGGCAAAGCAGAGAAGTGGCAAACCACAGTGACCAAGAACTGTGACTTATGTTATTTTGTTTTTGCTGTTAGGATGAGGTGTAGTGGTGATGGAAACATTATGCACTATACCACATACGCCACACTAAGCTTACTCCATTTAATTTTTGAGATCTTTAACTAAGGTAAGACAGAATAGGGCTTAGGGCCCAATTGGCAGAGGTGCCCCTCTCTTTTACACTCAAACTTCCCACTTTCCAAGTGTGCCAGGCCTCTGCCCCACCTTCTTGCGTCTTTCCGGACAGTCTGACTCCTTTTCACCAGTCCTGACCCACTTGGTTACGTAAATTATTCCGAAAGGATCCCCAAACATACCCCTCCAAGCAGAGCCCGCCCAGCTCCGAAATGTACCGCCAGCACACAGCTGGGCAGGGGGCGTGGAGAGTGCGCGGGGCCCCGCCTCGCTCTCTATTCCCTCCTCCTCCGACAGGTCCCGACGGAGCCACGCCTCCCGCCGTCGCCCCGCCTCCCCGCCGCGCTGAAGGCGCGCGGCGGCGCCCTGCCAAAACCCGGAGAAGTGGATTCTGCACTCGGTGCTGCCCCTCCCAGGCCGCCGTCCGGACGAGCCGGTCCAGGCTTGTCGGCAGGAAGCGTGGCCCAGCACCTTGAAGGGGGAGCCAGCCCCGAACGGTAGAGGACGAGGCCCCAGGTCTGCGCGGGTGAGCGTGCCGCGGGCCCGGCCTTCTTGCCGTCCTCCCCCTCCCTCGGGACGCGGGCGCTAGGCCGCGGCAGCATTCCGTGTAGTGCCCCCTCCCATCTTTGCAGTCTCCTCCCACTTCCCCCCCCCCCCATGCAGCCCCCAGCTGCTAGCTGGAACCCGCGCCCCGCCCGCCGGATCTCGGGGCAGTGCGGTGACGTGCGGGGGCCTCAGGGTGTGAGGCCGCCTGGCAACGCCCGAGGGGAGGATCTGGGCAGAGCGCGCGATCTGGGGCGGGGGCGGGCGCTGGCGAGAAATGGTGGCAGGGCCGCCTGCTCTGCCCGAGCCGGTTCCGTTTCGCCATTTGGAGACTTCCGGTTCCAAGCTTTTCCCAGCTCACAAAGCCATACCTACCCCACCCACCTTCTACTTAACGTTTTCGGAGGCTTAGGATAGTAATTTTAGACATTCAGTTGCATTTTTGTTGGAAATTTTAGGACATTCCAATATGGGAATTTATCTCAATTGTTAGTATATTTGATAGTCCCAAAATTAGGTTAAAGGCCGTCTTTCCCAATCACTGTAATTTATCAAAAATATGTTTTTGGTATAAGGAGGTGTGGCTATGGTTGAGAGCTTGTGCTCTAGAGCCAGAGGATATAGGTTCTAACAAGTACCTAATTGTGTGATCTGGGACAGATCATTGACTAGATGGCTCCTTTCTTTATCTGTGAAATGTGAGGAATAAATACGTTTGTGTTATGCTATATTATGTGTAATGTGCCATGTAATATACATATAATGCATATCGTAAAGATAGAATACAGCATACTCAAAATAGGTCTCACTGTATATAAGGAGGTAACTTATTTTACCCGATGTAAAGATTAGGTAAAACACTAAACACTGGCGGTACCTATAGCTCACTGGGTAGGGTGCCCGCCACATACCTGGGGCTGGCTAAACAACAATGACAACTGCAACAAAAAAAATAGCCAGGCGTTGTGGCTTGCGCCTGTAGTCCCAGCTACTTGGGAGGCTGAGGCAAGAGAATCTCTTAAGCCCTAGAGTTGGAGGTTGCTGTGAGCTGTAACGCCATGGCACTCTACTTGAGGCAACATAGTGAGACTGTCTCCAAATAATAATAATAATAATAATAAATAAAAGAATGGTTATTCACAATATCCAGAAAATTAAAAGAAAAAACAAAAACACTGTTTGGCACTGTTTGGTACTAATAAACACTAAGTATTTTGTGGTTTTGTAGTTTGTGGTTTTGATTTTACATATAGAGGTGGTCAACATAAGGAATTAGGCCTACTGTACCTTTACATACATGCGGTACATGTCCAGTCTATGAAAATTAGGTCAATTTGAGGTGACCAGTGTAAGGAGGGGATCAACTATGGAGGCTCTACTATATTTTGGTTTTTTTGTTTTTTTGAAATAAGGTCTCTCTTTTTTTTTTTTTTTTTTTAAACAGAGTTTTAGTTTGTCTCCCTTGGTAGAGTACTGTGGCATCACAGCTCACAGCAACCTCTAGCTCTTGGGCTTAGGCAATTCTCTTTCCTCAGCCTCCCGAGTAGCTGGGACTGTAGGCGCCCGCCACAATGCCTGGCTATTTTTTTGTTGCACTTTGACTGGGGCCGGGTTCAAACCCATGATGCTTGGTATATGGAGCTGGCACCCTACTCACTGAGCCATAGGCACCACTAAAGTCTCATTTTGTTGCCCAGAAGGGAGTGTAGTGGCACTGTTACAGCTCACTGCAACCTTCAACTCCTAGGTTCAAACAGTCTTCCTTGTTCAGTCTTCCCAGTAGCAAAGACTATAGGCACTCACCACCATGCTTGGCTAATTTTTGAAAAATTTGTTGTGAAGTTCCAGGCTGGTTTGGAACTCCTTGCCTCAAACCATCCTCCTGTTTAGGCCTCCGGTAGCAGCTGGGATTTATAGGCATGAGCCACTGTTCCTGGCCTGATTTTGAAGATTCTAATCGTGAAGTATTCTGTTTTCTTTATTTATGAAAATGAAATAGAAGGATTTGTCTTAGAATTTCTATAATATGTGATACTTCAAAATTTAAGTACCATGTTTCCCCAAAAATAAGACACTGTCTTACATTCATTTTTTCTCAAGAAGACACACTAGGGCTTATTTTCAGGGGATGTCTTATTTTTATAAAGTATAATACAACAATCTACATTTATTCAAATATAATTAAGTCATCTTCTGGAACCTGACAAGGGGAGCCGATCTTGTTGGTGGGGCTGGTGCTAGTGCTGTGTGAACTCCTTTCCCCTAGCAGTTCACACCGGCAATAGGATGCCTGGGACCCGGTTACCACCTGCACACCTGTGCAAGTGCGAACGGGAAAAAGGAGCTGTGGCAGATAAAACATATTCCAGTCTTGCTTACCCCTCTGCACCGAAATGGATGGTGTGGCTATGCAGATATGCTGCATAGCCACACCCATCACTAGGTCTTATTATTGGGTAGGCCTTATATTTAACAAATGCATAGAAATTCTGCTAGGGCTTATTTTTGGGATATGTCTTATTTTGGGGGAAACACAGTAATCAGCCACCAGAAATAGACTATGTCAACAGAGCTGTGTGGAGCAGTGTGCAGTGTTTCACTACTCCTAACTATAAGGAAAAGACTTATCTTTTCAACAGAGGAAATTGGTGAATGGAAGAAAAGCTTGATGTAAATAGTATAATGATGTCTTCATTGTTCCTTTGAGGCAAAGCCCTGGGACAAAGGCTAACTGGAGGATAATATGTGGTACTTTCTGTGTGAATCTTATTAAGGGCAAAATAAATCTTACTATATAATTTTCTCAACAGAATATTGAAGGATGTTTGTTCCAAGATCTCTGAAAATCAAGAGGAATGCTAATGAACATGGCAAAAATTGTATAGCTAAGAAAATGAAACCGGAAGCAGAAGATCTTCAGTTGGACAAAGACAGAGATGTTCCTGTTGATCCTTTAGTTAGAAAAGAAGCCACAACACCAGACAAGCACACCGGTGAGTCTTGTCCCTTTCCCAGTCCAGCTGGTCAGTTGACTGAGGTTTGTTCAGTAGGACTTGACCAGTGCACAAAGGACAGCCATCCTTCTGAAGAGCCTGTTAAGTCATTTTCCAAAACACAGCGCTGGGCAGAACCTGGAGAACCTGTCTGCGTTGTCTGTGGTCGATATGGAGAATATATCTGTGATAAGACTGATGAAGATGTGTGCAGCCTGGAGTGTAAAGCAAAACATCTTCTACAAGTTAAGGAAAAGGAAGAGAAATTAAAAGGTAGCGATCCACAGAAAGCTAATTCGGAGCCAGAGTCTCCACTGAATGCTTTCTATGTCTACAAAGAACACCCCTTTATTTTGAACCTTCAGGAGAACCAGATTGAAAATCTTAAGCAGCAGCTGGGAATTTTAGTTCAAGGGCAAGAAGTCACCAGGCCAATCATTGACTTTGAACATTGTGGTTTCCCTGAGGCCTTAAATCACAACTTAAAGAAATCAGGTTATGAAGTGCCAACCCCTATCCAAATGCAGATGATTCCTGTGGGACTTCTGGGAAGAGATATTCTGGCCAGTGCAGATACTGGTTCCGGAAAAACAGCTGCTTTTCTCCTTCCTGTTATCATCCGAGCTTTATTTGAAGTAAGTTACACAGTTCACATATATCATTCTCAGAAACAAATGAGCTGTTTACCAAGTTCCATCCTTAATTATATTAAAATTGCAAGCTTGGGGCAGCGCCTGTGGCTCAAAGGAGTAGGGTGCCGGCCCCATATGCTGGAGGTGGTGGGTTCAAACCCAGCCCTGGCCAAAAACTGCAAAAATAAGTAAATAAATAAATAAAATAAAATTGCAAGCTGACACTGAATATTTGGAACTTAAGTCACTAGTACTCCTAGTGATTTTTTTGCTTTTGGTAGTTTGTATGCCAAACGTAATTTTAGAGACTTTTTCTTCTATTGTGTTGAACCAATGATTTCTTTTTTTTTTTTTTTTTGAGATAGAGTCTCATTTTGTTGCCCTCTGTAGAGTGCAGTGGCATCACAGCTCACAGAAACCTCTAGCTCCTGGGTTTCGGTGATTCTCTTGCCTTAGCCTCCCAAGCAGCTGGGACCACAGAAGCCAGCCACAATACTCAGCTATTTTTTTTGTTTGTTTCAGTTTGGCCGGGGCTGGGTTTGAATCTACCACCCTCGGTATATGGGGCCAGTGCCCTATTCACTGAGCCACAGGCAGTGCCCGAACCAATGATTTCTTTATTGAGGGCCTAAAAATATGTTTTCTTACTAAATATTTTTTAAAACAGACTTTTTTTTTTTTGAGACAGCGTCTCAATATGTTGCCCTTGGCAGAGCGCTGTGGTGTCATAGCTCACAGCAACCACAAATTCTTGGGCTTAAGCAATTCTCTTGCCTCAGCCTCCCAAGTAGCTGGGACTACAGGCAACCACCACAAAGCCCACCTTTTCTTTTTTTTTCTGTTATTGTTGCAGTTGTCATTGTTTAGCAGGCCCTGGGCTGGGCTCGAACCTGCCAGTGGGTGGTTGGTGCCCTACCCACTGAACTATGGGCACTACCCTAAAACAGACTTTTGAAAGAAACTTTCGATTTGAGGAGAAAGATCCTGCCAACCAGATAAACTGCAATTTATATGTCAGTTCTGCCTCCTTGGATTTTATATTTTGAAAAAGTTGATTTATACTGAAGTTGGAACACAATATCGTAGGATTTCAAAAAATGCCCTTAAATATGACCTATAGTTCGTCTTAATACTATCTTACTTTTTACAATGTTTAGAGCATTTTCATACCTAAGTAGCTTAACAAGCATTTTGGGTAATTCCTATTTGCCAAGTAGTATGGTAAGCTTGTGTGATATGAAGTATGGCAAGGAGGGAAACGAGTAAAAAATTGTGGACAAAGAGAGAAGAGATAAAGGAGATAAATTTGGAACTAGAGTCGTAGAAGATAATGTGAGGAAAAAAAGAAAAGAAAGCACTAGATGTTCAAAATGTAGGTCAGACGCACTGCTAGAGGACCAAAATAGAGCTATAAGGCAAGAAATAGGATATGGATGTATCTCTCTACAAGAGAGCTGAGAGGGAAAAGTCAAGGGTTAAATGCCAACCTTTGACCAGATTATCGTGGTGACCAAGGAGTTTTCTCTCTAAGGGAGGATGGCTAGAGATCGCAGGTCCAATTAACTCAGTCTTCCCACCTTGGTTACTGTGGCCCAATTTTAATCTTTCATAGTACTGTGTCTGTGTTATATAAGAAATGACTTTAATTTTTGGAGGAAAAAATCTGCAGCACACAGAAGGCAGGAGGGCTCATACCCAGTTGGGCTGATGGGAACAGTTTAAAGGACAGTGTTCTTGGATACACTGTGAAGATTTAGTTCATATCAGCAGGAATTAATTGCTGGTGTTTTTAGATTTGTTTTTTATGTTGTTGCAGAGCAGAACTCCATCTGCGCTCATTCTTACACCAACAAGAGAGTTAGCCATTCAGATAGAGAGACAAGCTAAGGAACTGATGAGCGGCCTCCCACGCATGAAAACGGTGCTTCTAGTAGGGGGCTTACCCTTACCCCCACAGCTTTACCGTTTGCAGCAACACGTTAAGGTAAGCACTGATTTCATATAATGCCTTTGAAAAGTTTTGTAAGCAATGTAGGTACTACCCCCTCTTGAGGAACTTATAAGTGTTATTTTAGGCTCAGTGCCTATGGCTTAAGTGGCTAAGGCTCCAGCCACATACTCCTGAGGTAGCAGGTTCAAATCCAGCCCCAGCCCTCCAAACAACAATGACTGCAACCAAAAAATAGCCGGGCGTTGTGGTGGGCGCCTGTAGTCCCAGCTACTTGGGAGGCAGAGGCAGGAGAATCGCTTGAGCCCAGGAGTTGGAGGTTGCTATGAGCTGTGATGCCACAGCACTCTACCCAGAGTGACAGCTTGAGGCTCTGTCTCAAAAAAAAAAAAAATTATAATTTTAGGTAGCTTTAAATCCTTAGTGGGTAAGCCTTAATTTTCTTTAAAGCATTTGTTTTACATAATAAGGGCAGGAAACATAGTTAATTGAGTACCTCTTATATGCCAAATACAGTTGGATATTCTCATGAGTGTTATTTAACCATCACATTTACTTCTAGGGTAGGTTGGTACATCCCATCTTTCATGGTTGAGGAGTCGAAGCTCAGAAAGATGGGATTCATCTAAGGATCGGTAGCCAATAAATAATAATTGCCAAGATTGAAACTGTAATTTACCTGACTCTCCTGCCTTAGTGATGCCCTTATTTGTAGTCTGTACTTTCTGTTATGTAAAAGTATGTAAAAGCAGTGTGGTCTAGTTCTAGCTTTGGAATCTGGTAGCTATTTGATCATAGATAAATTCTTTCACTTTCATGAGCCTCAGTTTTCTTGAGTTTGAATAGGTGGTGAAGACACCTGCCTTTTAAAGTCATTTTTTTTTTGAGACAGTCTGACTATGTTGCCTTCAGTAGAGTGCTGTGCCCTCACTGCTCACAGCAACCTTAAACTCTTGGACTTAAGCAATTCTCTTGCCTCAGCCTTTCAAGTAACTGGGACTACAGATACCCACCACAACGCTTTTTTTGTTATTGTTTAGCAGGCACTGGCCAGGTTCACACCTACCAATCCTGGAGCCTGTGGCTGGCGCCCTAACCACTGAGCTACAGGCACCGAGCCTAAAGTCAAAATGTTTAATGAAAGGTTTGGCACACATACTGATCAATCAGGTGGCACCTGTGGCTCAAGGAGTAGGGCACTGGCCCCATATCCCAGAGGTGGTGGGTTCAAACCTGGCCTCAGCCAAAAACTGCAAAAAAAATAAAATAAAATACATACTGAGTAATCAAAGTGCATGGCAGCCTTGGTACAGGAGCAAATCCTGGAGCTCCTTGGTGTTCTGGGCATTAACTGTTTAGTTATTGCAGTGGTAGGAGGTCCTGGAGTCCTGGAACAGGAGCGGGTACACAGGGAGTTGGAGAAGGGCAGTCAGGGGCAGGGGCAGCAGTTATCTACCAGCTGAGATGCACACTAAAGAAAACACAAGTATAGTCCAGTGTGGGGGAGGGGAGAAGAGGGAAAGAACAAGAGGGAGGATGGTAGTGGGATCTCCCTATTGTACTCAATGTGAAGGTGTTCAGCAGGCCCCCTGAATGAAGGGCTCAATTACAACTTGAACTTTACCTTAGAAGTAAAAGCAGTGTAACCTAACGATTTGTATTCTCATATCAAATTTTAAAAATAAAATTAAATAAATAAAGATACCAGCTGGGATGAAGCTAGTATAGTATTTGACAACTTCTGTGGGTGATTATTAGCCTTTCTTACAGGAATCAATCTCATACTTAAGGTAGCAATTGCTGGGTGTGGTGGCTCACGCCTGTAATCCTGGCACTCTGGGAGGCCAAGGCTGGTGGATTGCTTGAGGTGGTGAGTTGGAGACCAGCCCCAGCAAAAAGGGAGACTCCTGTCACTACTAAAAATAGAAAAGTTGAAGCAAAAGTATTGCTTGAACCCAAGTTGGAGGTTGCTGTGAGCTATGACGCCATGGCACTCAGGGCAACAGCTTGAGACTCTGTCTCAAAAGTAAATAAATAAATAAAATAAAATAAGGTGGCAAGTACTGTACAAAGAACTTTTTTTCCTCCAATCCTTTTGGAAGTAAGTTGCTGACTTGATGCCCTATCCCTTTCATATACTTCAGAGTGTGATTTCTACAAAAAAGGACTTAATCCTACATGACCACAGCATAATTATAGAATCAGAAAGTTAACACTTAATTTTTTTTTTTTTTTTGAGACAGAGTCTCACTCTGTCGCACAGGTAAAGTGCTATGTTGTCACTAGCTCACAGCAACCTCAAACTCTTGGCCGAAGTGATCCTTTTGCCTCAGCCTCCTGAGTAGCTGGGACTATAGGTACCCGCCACACCCCTGGTTAGTTCTATTTTTAGTAGAGACGGCATCTCCTTCTTGCTCAGGCTAGTCTCGAACTCCTGAGCTCAGGCAATCCACTGGTATTGGCCTTCCAGAGCGTTAGGATTACAGGCATGAGCCATCGTGCCAGGCCAACACTAACATTGATACATTAGCATACATCAGAAATTAACATCATCGATATTGCCTACTCTTCAGACTCTGTTCATATTTTTGTAATTGTCCCATCATTTATTTTTATAGCATAAGGAATCCAGTTCAAAATCTTAAATTGCATTTAGATGTCATGTTTCTATCATTTCTCTTAATTTGGAGCAGTTCCTTAGTCTTTCCTTTTTTATAATCTTGGCATTTTTAAGGTTTGCAAATCACTAACTTTGAGGAACATCCATCAGTTAGATTTAAACTGTTTATCCTTGACAGAAATACCACAGAGGGGGTGCTTTGTTCTTTTCATTGCTTATTAGGTAGCGCACGATTTCAATTTGTCCTTTTCCTGCTAGTATTATCTGTAAAGTAACTATAAAGTTTTTTTTTTCCCATTTATATTTAGTAAATATTGGGAGTGGGGGGTAATTGGAGATGTACTTTGAAATGTAAGTTTCTCATTCTTCACTAAACTTTTGATACATTCATTTATTTATTTATATTAATATGGTCTTATGGTTTCTTATTTAAAGTGTTACAATTTGTTATTATTATTTGTTTTAATACTCCAGTTGCTCCCAATTTGACTAGTGGAAGCACCTTCAAGTTGGTTTTATGTCTTTTGATTCTGTCCCTCTTATTCTTTGAGTTATGTCCTCCCTTTCTACTTAAAGATGTTCTATGGACAACATCTTATGGAATTATGCCTTTCTGCAAGCTAGAGAATAATGTTTAGAAACCAAGCCCAGGTCTTTGTGTGTGCTCGTTGCTACTTGGCTATCACTACTGCTAAGACCTCTCAGTGGATATAGTTTAGGAATGTATCTAAGTGTGTGTTTTTCTATTACTTATTGGAGACCATAAGACCATAAGTTCCTTTTCATACTTCTAATTCACGTTCAACACAGCAAGATTCATTTGAGGTTTCTTGCTTCCACATTCATAACTCTGGCAGGGAGACACCTGCCACTCATTTTCCTTTATGTATAATTTATTTAATCCTCCTATATTATCAGTCTCCCACCATCACCACCATCCCCTCCCACAGTGATGCCTTCCTCATTAGATGTCTTCCCCTCTTTTCCCCCTCAGAGGAAGCCCCTCTTCACCGGGTAGCCACACACAAACCCCCAACTTGTGCTGGTGTGCCAGCCTGCACTCCTCACAGGCATCCTCTGAGAAAGAAACAACTAAAACTTCTATCTGCTCTGCAAAGCTGTCTTTCAAGAGCAAGTGCAAAATAACGAGCCTTTCTTTTTTTTTTTTTTGAGACAGAGTCTCACTTTATCACCCTCGGTAGAGTGCTGTGGCGTCACAGCTCACAGCAACCTCCAACTCCTGGACTTAGGTGATTCTCTTGCCTCAGCCTTCTGAGTAGCTGGGACTACAGGTGCCCTCCACAACACCCGCTATTTTTTGTTGTAGTTTGGCTGGTGCTGGTTCAAACCTACCACCCTCAGTATATGGGGCCAGTGCCCTACTCACTGACCAACGCATAGAGCTTTTCAAATAAAGAAAACAGAGAGAGTTACTAACAATAAACTATCTACAAGAACTTTGAAACTGGGCAACACCTATGGCTTGATGGGTAGTTGCACGGGTCCCACATACGTAGGGTGGCAGATTTAAACCGGCCCGGCTGAATTGCAACAAAAAAATAGCCGGGTATTGTGGTGGGCACCTGTAGTCCCAGCTACTTGGGAGGCTGAGGCAAAAGAATCACTTAAGCCCAAGAGTATGAGGTTGCTGTGAGTTGTGACACCATGGTACTCTACCAAAGGCAATATAGTGAGACTGTCTCAAAAAAACAACAACAAAAAAAAGAACTTTGAAGCTAATATATTTCATATATAAAGATGATTCCAGAAAGGAATGTGTGGGATGGAAGAAACAATGGTGTGTAAAGAAAATGGGATGTGGTAAATTTCAACAAATATTGACTGAATGAAATAGTATTAATAATGAACTATCTGTGGGTTTTAAAAAAAAATAGTAGTCAAATACTGGTCAACGGTAGTATGTAAGCATAGGAGTATGATCGTTAAAGCATTTTTCCCTGATTGTTCAAGAAAAAGGTAAAAATGTTAAATGACTTTTATGTTGTTAAAATTCAAGGGAAAACACTAAAGGAATGAAAAAAGTTTAAAACTTCCAAACTAGCAGTAAGGGAAAAAAAGACATAGACTATTTTGAAATCAATTCAAAATAATTAATTGATTTAAATGTTTGTGGTATTTCTTCTGTACCTAAGCAAAACCCTACAGTTCTATAGATTGAGATCCTACAGTGCTCAGGTTTTACCATCAGTGATTACCATCCTCTTGGTGTGTGTTTGAAAAGTAGAATACAGTGAATTTATTAGATCACTTATGATTCTACTATGCCTTATGCTAGCTACTGTCTCATTTATCCTTATGATAAGGTGCACAACATTAAATGCTATAGCCAGGATTCCTACCAAAGTTTGTTTGACTAAAGAGCACCCTGACTTTTTTTTTTGTGACAGTCTCACTATGTTGCCCTCAGTAGAATGCTGTGGCGCCACAACTTACAGCAACCTTAAACTCTTGGGCTAAAGTGATTCTCCTGCCGTAGCCTCCTAAGCAGCTAGGACTATAGGCGCCCGCCACAATGCCCAGCTATTTTTTTGTTGTAATTGTCATTGTTGTTTAGCAGGCCTGGGCCGGGCTGGAACCCGCCACCCCTGGTGTATGTGGCTGGCGCCCTAACCACTGAGCCAAGAGCGCCCTGACTTTTAGTCACTACTTCAACTAGTATATTATGAAACTGTTAAGACACTGATTGGGCATGGCAGCTCCCACCTGTAATCCTAGCACTCTGGGAGGCTGAGGATGGATTGCTTCATCTTAGGAGTTCCAGACCAGCCTGAGCAAGAGTGAGACCCTATCTTTACTAAAAATAGAAAAACTAGATGGGATTAGTGCCAGGTACCTATAGTCCCAGCTACTTGGGAGGCTGAATCAAGTAGATTGCTCAAGCCAAAGAATTTGAGGTTGCTATGAGCTATGTTGATGCTGTGGCACTCTACCCAGGGCGACAGAGTGAGACTCCATCTCAAAAAAACAAAAAAACTGTTAAGAGGCTTGGCACTCGTAGCAGAGTGGTTACAGCGCCAGCCACATACACTGAGACTGGCAGGTTTGAACCCGACCTGGGCCAGCTAAACAACAATGACAACTGCAACAAAAAATAGCCTAGCATTGTGGTGGGCACCTGTGGTCCCAGCTACTTGGGGGGGCTGAGGCAAGAGAATCGCTTAAGCTCAAGAGTTTGAGGTTACTGTGAGCTGTGATGCTACAGCACTCTACCAAGGGTGACATAATGAGACTCTGTCTCAAAATAAAAAAAACAAAAAACCGTTAAGAGCCTTGAGCAACCTTAGAAATCATTTTGCCCAGCCTCTTAATTTAATAATGAAATAGGCTTGGCATGGTGGCTCATGCCTATAACACTTTGAGAGGTCAAAGTGGGAAAATAGCTTGAGGTCAGGAATTCAAGACAATATAGTAAGACCCCATTTCTATAAAAAAAAAAATTAATAATTAACTGAGCATAGTACTGTGTGCCTATAGTTTCAGCTGTTTGGGAGGCTGATGAAGGAGGATTGCTTGAGCCCAGAAGTTTGAGGCTACAGTAAGCTATGGTTGTGCCATTACACTCCAGCCCAGGCAACAGAGTAAGACCCTTTCTCTAAAAAATGAAAAAAAAAAGGTTTTTTAAAAGCCCAGAAATGTTACGGAATTTGCACTTGTTTGCAGGGCCAAATAACAGTCAGTCTGCTTGTAACGCCTTTCCTGGTCTCAAGCCCCAGCCTGTACCATTTTCCTCTCCCTAACCACATAGAAGCCTCACCAGCCTCCAGCCTTGGCAATTTTATAGATGCTTTTCCCTCTGTCTAGACCACTTCTCCCCTTGCTCACTCCCACTGATCCTTTATGTTTGCCCTCCTGTGTTAGAGAGGCCTGCATAGATCCCTCCACTTGTGGCATTCTGTATTTATCTCATGAGCACTTACGTGTTTTATTTGTTTTTTCTTTTATGAGTTTCATGAGCAGAGTCTATATCAGGCCTATTCATCATTGAATTCCAAGTGCTTAACACATTGGCACATAGCAGCTTCTCAGTAAATATAAAATGAGTTAAAGAGTGAATATTACCTAATCTTTAAGTTTGCCTTTTCTCTTTTATTCAGGTTATCATAGCAACCCCTGGGCGACTTCTGGATATAATAAAACAGAGCTGTGTCAAACTCTGTGGTGTAAGAATTGTAGTAGTAGATGAGGTAAGTAGTGGTGTTCAAAAACTGTTAGTCACCTAATTTTATGTAATTTATGAAAAGTATCGTTTTATATTTCATTGTATATTCAGGGCATTTTTTCTCTCAAAGGAAAAAAAATGCAGGGACATTTGAAAAATTGCAGTAGTGGCTCTTCAGCTATTCCCGTGTATTACCACAGCCAAAGGAAGGAGTAGTACACTAAAATCGAACCACAGCCATCTTTTCCTGTTTGATAGGAAACCCAAATTCAACAGGTACTCTCTCTTCAGTGATAAGTTTCTTAAACATTTGGCATTTGCTGTCATTTGTCTAATCCATGGAATCCATGGTAAATAATTATTAACAGGAATTTTGGAAGTAACTTACAGTGCTTAGTTGGACGGCCATTTTTCATTTCTCTTTTTGTGTTTGTGGACATAAGCATCTGCAGTTCTCATTTTTTTCCCCCCTACAGTTTTTGGCTGGGGCTGGGTTTGAACCCACCACCTCTGGCATATGGGGCCAGCGCCTTATTCCTTTGAGCCACAGGCGCTGCTCTTGCAGTTCTCATTTTTAATGTTACACATATTATATAAGCATTTTTGTACTTTTCTCCTGCTTAGCAAAATGAAGCAAAAGTAAGATTACTCGAGGATATTCTACCATGCAAAGGATGTAGACCCAGAACCATGTCAGTCCACCCTAGGTATATGCCATTCCTGCCTGCGGGGCACATGTATCTTTCCATATGCCCCCCCACCAGTGACTGAGCAGGGTCCTGGTGTTACCCAGCATCTTTGTCCACCTTTGGGGGCCCCAGTCAGTACACCCCAGTGGGATCCTGGAGGATGTGAGAAAACACATAGCCAGTATCTGAAAGACCAGGGTTTGAACATTTATTCCACTCCCTGTGAGGTTGTGTAAAAATCATTTAATTTTCCAGAGCTATGGTGAGGGTGAAGAATGACTGTGAAAATGTCTCATAGACCAAAAAGTCCTGCAGAAATGTAAAATAATATTATTCAGGCCTATAAAAAGTACTGCTGAGTCAGCACTTTCCTGGCACAGATGTTTTGTGGAATTGATTTATTGCATCTGATTATCATGAGACTTCCTGCCACCCTTAACATATGCCTGGGCTTCCTTTCGTTGATAAGCCCATGTTCTTAAGTTCTCTCCATCTGTGAACCTGAGAAACAATTCTTGTATAGAATTTAAAGTTAGTTTTCATTCCTCTTCACTTCTGTTTATGGCATTCTCATTTTCTTCGATTAATAAGGTTTCATAATGCACTTCAGTGCTGGGCTCACTGTTGTGGTACAAAAGGAGTATTCAGCACACAGGTGTCGAGTGCTTAATTTGTGCAGCCACTGTCCCAGCTCCTCACATTTAAGGAATGTGGTTTCCATGTGGTTGAGAGGGGAGATGAGCTGGTAAACATGATCAGTGACATGCTGAAACTGAAGTCAGTACAGAAGTGCTCTTTAGGTATGGATTGGCCAACGCTGGATGAGTTTGGGTGGCATCACAGAGAAGTTTTGAGTACCATTCAAACCTACCGGGTGCTGAAATCTTATTGGAGAGAAGAGACATATACACATGAAATAAAGGCAAGGACTTATCATACGTACTGAGGTACAAAAATACTGAAATGTATGATGTAGGCCAATGGTTGGCACATGCTTTCTGTAAAGATCCAGGTAGTAAATTTGGGGGCCACGTGGTCTCTGTTGGAACTACTTGATACACACAGTACACAGTATGAAAATGAATGTGTCCCAGCTTGGTGCCTGTAGCTCAGCAGCTAGAGTGCCAGCCACATACACCAGAGCTGGTGGGTTCGAATCTAGCCTGGGCCTGCCAAACAGCAGTGACAACTACAACCAAAAAGTAGCTGGGCATTGTGGCAGGTGCCTGTAGTCCCAGCTACTTGGGAGGCTGAGGCAAGAAAATCTCTTAAGCCCATGAGTTGGAGGTTGCTGTGAGCTGTAACGCCCCAGCACTCTGCCAAGGGTGACGTAATGAGACTCTGTCTCAAATTAAAAAAAAAAGAAAAAGAATGTGCCTGACTGGGTTCCCATAAAGCTTTATTTATAAAAATAAAATAAATGAATTTGTCCCCAGAGCTATCATTTGCCAACCACTAATATAAACTGTTAGTAAAACAATTGGACTGTATATGATATGCTTATTGTTCAGGACAGAAAAAGGAGAAATGAGAGAGTAATTGTATTGCACTATAAAAAAATGACCTCTAGAGGTATTGGCCTCAAAAGATGGAAAAAGCTTTAGAAAACAAAGGGATGGACCAGATATTCCAAGTGAAGAGACTGACATATGCAGAGTTAGAAGTCCAAGTGTCTGTGTGGAGGAGACGGAGAAAAGACCACTGACTTGAAGAATTCTTCCTGAGAAATATCAGGAAGTAAAGTTGGATAGTAGTTTGCCAGATTATTGAGGGCCTAGAAGGGAAGGCAGAGGAATTTGGATTCGATGGTGGAGACAAAGAGGCTTTCTAAATTATTGAGTGAGGTGTAATGTGTTGAAAGTGGTGGTTTAGGAAGGTTATTCTGCTGAGTACAAGAGAAATTAGAGAAGAGAGTTTGTGGGACCGCAGCCAACAGTCCAGACAAGGGTGAGGGGGTCAGAGACAGGGTGGGGACGGTAGGAGTCAGGAGACATCTGAGAGTCACTGAAGGAACCATTCTTGAGTCTTCTGATGACTGAATGTGAGAGAGGCAGGAAAAGGCAGTGACAGAGGTGACTCCATAAGTTATAGTCCTCAAGTTTAGAAAAGGGCGAGTGGGTAAACGCTGGGTCTCAGCATTAATATTTGGGTTTGAATTTCTTGTGAATGAAGAACTAAGGGGAAGTATTCTATAGAAATAAGGAATATACACTGGAGTCCATGAGACACAATAGTTTCTCTCAGGGAGGAAGGTTGGGGAGAAATGGGCAGAGAAAGACAAGGACTGGGGCCAAGGACTGACTTTGGGAGTTTGAAGATGAGTCAGTAAACAGAGAGGTAGTCTGAGAGACCAGAGAGGAACTAAGAATGAATAATATCCCTGAAAAAGGAAGAAGTTCCTGTCTTAAGAGGAGGGGGAGGAATCAGATCATTCATTGAATTAGAAAACTCTGCTGTGTCACTTTTCTGTTTCCTGTCACACCTGTCCTTTGGTTGAGAATCCTCTCCCACCCTATCTGCCTTCTTTTTTTTCTTTAAGGGTCCATGACTCTGAAATCTTTCTCCCTAGGACAGGTTTTTTGTTTGTTTGTTTGTTTTTGAAACAGAGTCTAACTTTGTCACCCTTGGTAGAGTGCCATGGTGTCACAGCTCACAGTAATCTCAAACTCTTGAGCTCAAGTGATTCTCTCGCGTCAGCCTCCCAAGTAGCTGGGACTATAGGCACCTGCCACAATGTCCAGCTATTTTTAGAGACAGGGGTCTTTCTCTGGCTCAGGCTGGTCTGGAACCTGTGAGCTCAGGCAGTCCACCCACCTCAGCCTTCCAGAGTGCTAGGATTACAGGCTTGAGCCACTGTGCCTGGCCCCCAAGACAGGTTTTAGGCCTTTCCTCTGCTCTGTTGAACTGTGCACTAATTTCTATCGTGTTTCCTGCAGTGTCCAGTAATCAAGCACAGCGTTTGCCCAGGTTTCCCTAGTGATAAGAATCACCTGGCGTGTTCAGTGAATGCAGTACAAGACCAAACCTCTCACTTGGATCTTTTGGTTCAGTAGGTCTGAGTTGGAGCCCAGAAATCTTTAAAAACTCATTCCAGGTGATCTTATCTTTAGAGAGGTTTGGTACACACTGATTACTAAGTTGTCTGATATAAAGTAAGATGCTTGTTCTGTGCCTTCAATTAACATATGTTCATTTATTTATGAAATACATATTCAGGGCTTTTTATGTGCCAGACACTGTTGTTGCTTTGAGGAGATGGTGGAAAGTGAGACATCAGAGTGGGTTGTATGGACCTGTGACAGACCTACACAAGGTCATATGGCAGTGGCAACCAGGGGGCTACCTTAGTTTGGAGTCAGGGCAAGGCTCCCTGGGAAGGTGACTTTTATGCTGAGGTCTGAATGAGAAGGAGCCAGATGTGAAGATCCATCTGTTTCAACAAAGATGGCCAATCCACAGGGGCTAACATGAGAGTGAGCACGGGGTATTGGAGAACAGGAAGAAGGTTGGTGTGGAAGGATCTGGAGAGAGAAGAGAAAGTGGTAGGAGATGAAGTCAGAGAAGTGGATGGCTTTTAGACATGATCTGAAGTTGGATTTTTTTTTTTTTTTTTGGCCGGGGCTGGGTTTGAACCCACCACCTCTGGCATATGGGGCCGGTGCCCTACTCCTTTGAGCCATAGGTGCCACCCTGGATTTTATCTTAAGCGTGTTGGGAAACCAATGGAGGGTTTAATCAAAATTACTAAGACTAGGTTTATATTTTAGAAGAATCTGCCTGCTTGAGCAACATGGGTTATGGGGTGAAGGTGACAGGAATGGGAGCACTCTGAACAGCGTGAGCCCAGAAGAGTGGCCAGCTTTGCAAAGTGTCATTGGTGTTGTCTGGGTTGTTAATTGATGCAATGTAGGTAATGAAGACAAGAGATGAAATGAGGGGCTTCTGATGGTGCCCTTTTCTGGAGTGGGTTGAGCAGGGAGGAAATATAAAACATGTTTTCTATTTGAACATGTTGTCTTTGAGGGGTCTATTATATCAGGTGGAGATGTTAAGTCAAGAGTTAGTCTCTACCACTTGAGTTCAGGGAAGCACTTGTGCCAGTGCTAAGATTTGGGGAATCTCTGATCATGTATGGTATTCAGGGCCATGAGCTTACTGATCTTATCTGGGGAGAGAGTATAGATGGGGAGGAGAGGGCCTGGGATACAGCCCATGGTGCTGTCCAGCATACAGAGATTACAAGAAGGGAAGGGGCTCTGGGAACAGTAGCCCATGAGCGAGCAGGAGAATCATGAGAGGAGGAAAGAAGTGCTTGAAGAGGTGGTGGTCAATTACATCTTGTGCTATAATGTAAATGTATAATATTGCATGTGTATAAATATTAAGTTTTGGGTGACCTATCTGGTTCTCTGTTAGACCATAATTTCTTTGAAGATAGGGTCTCTTAATGTGTTTTGACCACTTAGCACACAGAATTTCAAGTTCATTTGCAATGCAGGTTCTAGAGCCAAATTGCCAAAGCCCTGGCCTTACCAGATAGTAACTATGTAATATAAGGCTGGGCGTAGTGGCTCATGCCTATAATCCTAGCACTCTAGGAGGCTAAGGCAGGTGGATAGTTTGAGCTCATGAGTTTGAGACCAGCCTGAGTAAAATGCGAGACCCCTGTCTTTACTAAAAATAGAAAAACCGAGGCAAAAGAATTGCTTGAGCCCAAGAGTTGGAGGTTGCTGTGAGCTATGACGCCATAGCACTCTGCCTAGGACAATAGCTTGATACTCTGTCTCAAAAAACAAACAAAAAAGCTACATAATATGCCTCAGTTTCCACAGCTGTAAAACTGGGATACTAGTAGTGTCAGCCTCACAGGATTATCTTGGAGGCATGTGCAGCCCCTAGAAAGGTGTCAGGTACATAGTAAAGGCCTCATGAACATGGGCTTCGAGCCACAGTTAGCCACTCGCTAAAGATGCCCTTTGAGCCACAGGCGCCACCCTATTTCTGAGAGTTTTTAAAAAGTATACAGACAGTCCCCGAGTTACAAATATCCTACTGACATACAACTTGTACTTACGAACAGAGGTAGTTACAAGTAAAATAAATGTACCTGTTCCAACTTACATATAAATTCAACTTAAAAACAAACCTATCTCATTTGTAATCCAGGGACAGCCTGTTTATTTTTCACATTTTAATATGCTAACACTCTTCTAAGGTAGGTAAGGAAATAGATTTATAAGTAGAAAACTGAAGTGTAGGAAGACTGTGATTTTCCCAATATCTAATTTTTAAAAATACAGTTTACATGGGCACTTGTACTATATAAATGCTATATTTTTGCACATTTAAATGAAACAAAAGTTTTGTGAAATAGTAATTATTACCCTTGCTACATGTCATTTTTCCATTTAGATATTTTCTATTGTATTCTGTCCCATTTTCTGATTTTTAAAAAATGCTGTTGATGGCCCATTTTGCATTTTAAATAACAATTGTATTTCATGCACATTTAAGGCAGATTAGAAAATGGAGTGGAGCATCAATATTTCTACGACCTTAAAAATAACCATAGTTAGTGAATTTCCTTCTTTCTGTTTTTTTTTTTTGAAACAGACTCTCACTTTGTCACCCTGGGAGGAGTGCTGTAGTGTCATAGCTCAAAGGAACCTCAAACTCTTGGGCTTAAGTGATCCTCTTGCTTCAGCCTCCCAAGTAGCTGGGCCTAAAGGTGCCCGCCACAATGCCCAGCTATTTTTAGAGATGGTGTCTCACTCTTGCTCAGGCTGGTCTCAAACCTGTGAGCTCAGGTAATCCACCCGTCTGGGCCTCCCTGAGTGCAGGATTACAGGTGTGAGCCACTGGGCCTGGCCACAGTTAGTGTACTTCTTTTCAGATTTTTTTTCTTCTGTGCTTCTTTGTAAGAGACCTTGAGAATTTAATCTGTGTACATTAAGAACCTTTAATGGTTTTAAGTAGGAGTATATTATAATCAGACTCCTGTTATGGGTGTGAATAAAGCAAGAAGACTGGTTCACAAAGTGAAGGGGAGAGTTCCAGCCAGGACAGTGGCTAGAGCAGCGATTCTCAACCTGTGGGTCACGAGCCCTTTGTAACAATGAAAATACATCCTGCATATCAGATATTTACATTACGATTCATAACAGTAGCAAAATTACAGTTATGAAGTAGCAACGAAAATAATTTTATGGTTGGGGGTCACCACAACTTGAGGAACTGTATTAAAGGGTTGTAGCATTAGGAAGGTTGAAAACTACTGGGGTAGGAGGATAAGGAGGAGGGAGATTGAAAGTAAAGGAGGTAATACTTGGATTATGGGATAATAGGTGAATTTAGTTCTTTATACTTGGTTGTGTTTACCAGGTTTTCTACAGTGAGTATATTCTGTTATTTTTTAAAAGAAATATATCTTAAATTCAAGTTGTGGGGGACAAGGGAAGAGGAGGAAGGGATGAGATTGATGTGCTCCTACTTAATGGACACAATGTAAGGGTATATGACATGCCCTTGGGGTGCGGGACACAACTACAAGAGGGACTCTACCTAACAACTGCAAATATTGTAACCTAGTTGTTTGTACCCTCACATTAACCTGAAATTAAAAATATATAATATATTTAAATATAAACATATTTTTTATATATCATATGTATATATATATCTTAAATAGAGACAAAGACTGCCTTTGAATTTGACACAGTGCTTTCTACCTGAAAGAGTAGTGCCAGTGAAGTGCAGGAGGTAGAGGCTAGTGGATTGAATGGTGAGTAGGAGACAAACCCTGAAGGAGTGGAGACAGCAGGTCTAGACTACTCTTAGAGGAAGCTTGTGTGAGAAGAGAAATTGAAGGAATTTCTTCCTAAAGGCCTGCATTTTCTCTGAGCCAGGAGAAGCAAGACCATCGACTGAGATGAATGAGGCTTGGCGAGGTTGTCGAGAGAAGTCAGGCTCATTTTCCAGATAAACTGTGTGTACATTGTTCTCTGTGTCCCATAAGTAATTGAAACATTGGCTGAGATTTATGTTGTAGGTATTGTCCTAAATGTAGTATATATTTTATACTTTATTTCATTAATCCTCATGACAGTACTTTGTGGTAGGTACTATTATTATTCTCATTTATAAAGGGAAAAACTAAGGCTTAAAGCTAATTAACTCACTTAAGGTCATAAGTGGAGCCAGGAGCAAATCCAATCTGTCACGATTATTTCAGATTTTTTAAATGTCATAGAATGGATAATATTAAAATGAATGTTCAAACTTTAAATGAAAATATATTAGTGGGTACTTAAAAATACAATACCTTAATATATTAAAATAATTAAATAGCTTATTGTTCCCCAATTATAGATTCTTGGATTGTATTTGAAAATCAAGACAGCCTTAATCTTTTATTTTTTTAAGCAGCACTTACACCAATAATACAGAGGTAGATAGAAATTAAAGCCCCTGTCTTAGTCAATTCCTGCTGCTAAATAAAATACCCTAGATTGGGTAATTTATGAACAACAGAGATTGATTTCTCATAGCTCTGGAGGCTGATTGAAGAGCCAGAGATTCAGTATCTGGTGAGGGGTTGCTCTGTGCTTCAAAGATGGTGCTCTCTTATTTTATCTTCACCCAGCAGAAGGGGAAGGAAGTTCCCTTCAACTTCTTTTATAAGGGCACTAATCCTATCCACAAGGGAGGTGCTCTCATGACTAAATCACCTCCTACAGGCTCTGTGTCTTAATTCCTTCACATTTTGGGTTAGGTCTCAACATGCAAATTTAGGGGAGATACTTGCATTCAGGCACAGAAGCCCCCAACATTAACTATTTTGTTTAATATTTTATTATAAATATAGTATAAAATTGTGCCCCCAACTGCCCTCTATCCTTCTCCCTAGTGTTAATAATTAAGCTTTTTGAGTATATAATATTTTGTAACATAAATTGTATCCTATTATACGTAGTATCGTATGCTTTGCTTTTTTCCTCCTAGCAACCATTCATTATTTAATAAAGGGCTTTCTGATCATTTTTCATGACAACGATATTGTATTATATGGGTCTACCATCATTTGCCAAGTCCCCTATTGATGAATATTTAGGGTGCATATATTATGAATTGCCATGATAACAGTCTACATAGTTTATAATTTTTTGTAAGTGTATATTTTCCCTGGTTTATCGTTTGTCTTTTGACATTGTTTGTAGTGTATTGTTCTGTTTAAGAGTTTGTAAATTCTTTATATTCCTAATTACATTAGTCTTGGGTGGTTCTGGGTTTTGAAGTCAAGCTGAACTAACTTTAAAATGATTTTATTTTAGGCTGATACCATGTTAAAGATGGGCTTTCAACAGCAAGTGCTTGACATTTTGGAAAACATTCCAAATGATTGTCAGACCATTTTGGTTTCAGCCACAATTCCAACCAGCATAGAACAACTAGCAAACCGGCTTCTTCATAATCCTGTGAGAATTATAGCTGGAGAAAAGAACCTACCTTGTGCCAACGTGCGTCAGATAATTTTGTGGGTGGAAGATCCAGCCAAAAAGAAAAAATTATTTGAAATCTTAAATGTGAGTAGTAAAGCAATTAGCCTTGTTTTATAGATTGTGTTTGTAATTTTCAGAGCTTTTAAGAGAATGATTTTTAGATGCATCTTTCGGGGAATTTGGTGTAGGTATTGAACAATGAATTGCTTTACCTGCCTCAGAGTTCTGTAAGGATCAAACAAATTGTTATTTGTGAAAACATGCTGGGTAGATGGTGGGGTTAGGTTTTCTTTTTTTTTTTTGAGACAGAGTCTCTTTATGTCACCCTCAGTAGAATGCTATGGTGTCACAGCTCACAGTAACCTCAAACTCTTGGGCTTAAGCAATTCTCTTGCCTCAGTTTCCCAAGTAGCTGGGACTACAGGCACCCACCACAATGCCCGGCTATTTTTTTGTTGCAGTTTTCATTGTTTAACTGGCCCAGCCTGGGCTTGAATCCGCCAGCCTCAGTGCATGTGGCTGGCACCGTAACCACTGTGCTATAGGCACCCAGCCCATTTTCTTTTTCTTATTATAGAAAGATATTTAAGTACTAAGATTATTCCTAAAGAATACTTTTTCTTTAAAAAATATTAGTAGTTTTATATATGAGGAGGGGTAAAGTTTTTTTTGGCTATTCTATCCTTGAGATTTTTTTAAACTGTTATTAGTTTAAACAGAAACTTGTTAAATTGGTGATATGTATAAGCGTAATTACTTACAAACACAGTATTAAGTAAATATGGTTGGTATTGAGTTATGAACAGTATGTAGAACTATATTAATTGCACTTAACATTTTTTAGTTACTCATAATATTGCAGTACTCATGAAGTGATGCAGAAATGTAAAGGGCAGTAGACTAGCTTCTGTTTATATGTATTTTAAAGAAAATACCCATTTTAACAGACTGCCTTTTAAAATCTCTACCAGTATTTATAAACCTATTGATAACTAGCTTGTGCTAATGCTTTCAGAAAACGTCCTATTGTAAATTATGGTATATGCATACTTTTAAATATATATTATTAATTTTTCAGGATAAGAAACTCTTTAAGCCTCCAGTATTGGTGTTTGTGGACTGTAAACTAGGAGCAGATCTGTTGAGTGAGGCTGTTCAGAAAATCACAGGTCTAAAAAGCATATCTATACATTCGGACAAGTCACAAGTGGAAAGGAAAAACATCTTGAAGGTTTGACACGCAACATTCTATATTTTCTTTCCTAGAGATCTGTTTTGCCTCCTCAAGAGATACCACATTACAACTGGTTTTAAAAGCACACCCTCTTATAATGACTGCAAGAACTTCAAGTAAGCAGCTTGAAGTTAATTGTTCCTCTTGCTTAGGATTTTGTGTTGGGGGAGCAATAGCCTATTCTGTATATTGTTTGTAGTGTATTTTTCTGTTTAAGAGTTCAGAATTCAGCTCCATGCCTGTGGCTCAATCGGCTAAGGCGCCAGCACGTACACCTAAGGTGGGGGGTTTGAATCCCCAGCCCGGGCCCGCCAAACAACAATGATGGCTGCAACCAAAAAATGGCCAGGCATTGTGGTGGGTGCCTTAATCCAACCTACTTGGGAAGCTGAGGCAAGGGGTTCATTTGAGCCCAAGAGTTTGAAGTTGCTAGTAGTACTGGGGCAACAAAGTGAGACTCTGCCTCAACAACAACAACAACAACA
>CAUYQV010065409.1:0-21229 GCA_963574575.1 Galagoides demidoff | reverse complement strand
TTCAGGGTGAATCATGCTGGGGTTCTGAAACTATCTGCTATCTGTTCAGAATCTCTTGGCATGTCTGTAAAGTTCTCTTTCATAATTTCATGAAGAAGAGCCTCTGTATTTTGTGAAGCAACTTTGTCGCCTTCAGGGATTTCTATAAGGCAAATATTAGTTTTCTTTGAATTATCCCAGAGCTCTCTGAGAGAAAGATCTGGTTTTGCTCTCCATTTCTTTCCATCTTTGTGCCATTGGGCTCGTTCAAAAGCTTTGTCTTCAATGTCAGAGATCCTTTCTTCTGCCTGTTCCATTCTGTTACCGAGGGATTCTACTATATTTTTCAGATCTTTGAGGGATGCAACCTTTTGCCTCAATGTTTCAAAATCTTTGGTCATTTTATCTTTGAAATCATTGAATTCTTGAGACAACTTTTGTAAATTTCTTGAGATATCTTTTGAATAATTTCTTGAAATTCTAATTCCCTCCTTTCTTCCATTTTGTTAATCTTATTTGCTATCCAAATTCTGAATTTGATTTCTGACATGTTAGCCATCTATTTATGGATGGGATCTTCAATTGCATCTGCCCTATTTTTCCTTGGGGGAGTTGATCTACTCTGGTTATTTAGGTTTCCAGAGTTTTCCAGCTGATTCCACCCCATGCTGAGTTTACACTGTTTGGAGACCTTATCAGAACTGTTCAGTCAGTGTCTGCCACTGGAGAAGGTGCCAACTTATTCTGGTTGCCCAGAGAGACAGGGCATGTCTGTCATCTTCTCACAGTTCTTGGGTGCTGGGGCAACTGGGGGTGGGGCAGGGGAATGGCAGTGGCTGTGTGGGAACTTGTGTAGCTGGATCAGACCTTGTTCAGCCCACTGGGGTGATGGGAGGGGGGCAGGGCACGCGCAGCTGGATCCATCCTAGTTTGGCAGGGGAATGGCAGAGGCCGGATCAGTCCTTGTTAGGACCACGGGGCTACAGGGTGGGGGGACAGTGGAATGACAGCAGTGGCACAGAGCACACAAGCGGCTGAATCAGTCCTACTTCAGCCCCTCCAGGGTGACGGGGCGGGGAGGGGAACGGCAGCAGCCAGTTCAGTCCTTGTTCATCCCTGCTGGGGTAACAGGGGGGTGGTGGTGGGCAGGGGAACAGCAATGGCAGGGCACGGATGCTGCTGGATCAATCCTGGTTTGGCCCCACCAGGGCAACCAGAGGGCAAGGAAACGGGCAGTGGCTGGATCAGTCCTGGTTGGGCCCACCAGGTGGGGGGGGGCGCAGGGGAATGGCAGCGGTGGTGCAGGGAATGTGGACGGATCAGTCCTAGTTTGCCCCTGCCAGGGAGACTCTGTGGCAGGGGAAAGGCAGCCCCTGGGCAGGGAATGTGTGGCTGCAGGGCTGGGACAGTGTGCATGGGTAGGAGGACGCTACTCTTGGGTCTCCTCTCACTGTCTCTGCAGGGATGGGGGGAAGGGTGGACTGGAGATTCAAAATGGCAGTGGAAACTTTAGTTCAATTTTTCTGCCTAGTTAGAGGGTGTTTGGAGTCTCAGCAGGGTCCCTCTAGGGAACTAGACCCCACTGCCTGTAGCTCTCACATGTGGGGTGAGATAATAGGTCCTCAGTTCATCTCTCACCTGTAGGAAGCTTACAGAAGCAGACGAAGAGAAAACAAAGAGAAAAACACAGCTCTCTTGGGGGAGGGGATGGGCACTTTTCCTTTGAGATGTTCCATATACCTATAAGTTGCACTCCAGGAGTCGCAGCTTGCCTCAGCAGAGGTGTCCTGCAGGTATGATTCTTCTCTCTTGGCTGGGCTCCTAGTCTTCAACTTTGTTGGGTGTTTTCTGGACTTTATCCTTCCCTCTGAACGGGAGCTTCTGTTGGAGGCTGGTAGCTGGCAGCCATCTTGCCCTGCCCCCCCATATATTTTGAATATTAACCCACATAAACAGTTTGCAAATATTTGCTCCCATTGCAAAGGTTGTCTTTTCATTTTGTCAATTGATTTCTTTGCTGCAAAGAAGCTTCTTTATTTGATGTAATCCCATTTGTCTATTTTTGCTTTTATTGACTGTTTTGGGGGTCAAATAATAAAATCACTGCCAAGACCAAGGTCATGAAACTTTTCCCCTATTTTCTTCTAGTACTTTTATAGTTTCAGTCCTTATGTTTAAGTTTTTAATCCATATCGAGTTTATTTTTGTATAGGAGGTGGTGATATAAGGTCCAAACTCTTTCTCCATGTGGATATCCAATTTTCCCAACACCATTTATTGAAGAGATTGTCTTTTTCTTATTATGTGTTCTTGAGATCATTGTCAAAAATCAACTGACCACAAATGTGTGGATTTATTTTTGGGCTGTCTATTCTGTTCTATTGGTCTATGTGCCTGTTTTTATGCTAGTACCATGCTGTTTTGACTATTATAGCTTTGTGGTAGTTTTAAAAATCAGCCAGTATTAAGCCTCTAGTTCTGTTCTTATTGCTCAAGATTGTTTTAGCTATTTGAGGTATTTTGTGGTTCCATATAAATCTTAGAATTTTTTTTTCTATTTCTGTGAGAAATTTTATTGTAATTTTGGTAAGGATTGCATTCTATCTATAGATTGCTTTGAGTAGTGTGAACAGTTTTTTTTTTTTTTTTTGAGACAAGCTATCCCCCTGGGTAGAATGCCATGGCATCACAGCTCACAGCAACCTCCAACTCTTGGGCTCAAGTGAGTCTCCTGCCTCAGCCTCCCAAAGTAGCTGGGACCACAGGCACCCACCACAACACCTGGCTATTTTTTGGTTGCAGCTGTCATTGTTGTTTTGGCAGGCCTGGGCTGGATTCAAACCCGCCACCTTAGGTGTATGTGGATGGTGCCTTAGCCACTTGAGCCATAGGTCCTGAGCCAGTATGAAGATTTTTAACAGTATTTTCTTCCAAACTATAAACATAGAATATTTTTCCATTTATTTGCATCTTTTCGATTACTTTTTGGCAGCATTTTTAGTTATTTCCTATACATTAGTTTATTAGATGATAACAGATTCAAAAACCACATTAAACCAAAACAAAACAAGACTCACAAAAATGCTACCTTAAAAATGGAAGCAACAGTTAACCAAAACATAATGTGATTTCACTTTAGACAATGCATTAACTGGTAGCACAAAATTATAGTGCTTTTATGCTATTATAGGAAATAGTTTGGTTAGTCACTTTCATTATCTACAAGGAATTTTTTTTTCCCACTTCTCATGGACTCTAGGAGTCTCTTTAAATGATGTCCTCACTTTTCTTCTAGTGTGTTTAGGTTTTGAGTGGCTGGCTCTATCCTCAGCTGTATGGTCAGCTGCTGTATGTGCACAGGTGATATTAGAACCCACCCTCCCACTCTTAGTCGCTCACCTCTGTCTGTTTTTGCATTGCCCTTTGTCAGATGCACCTCTTCCACTGGAAGTTCATTTACAACTCAGATTTTAACTGCTGAAAGCCCATCCTCTAATCATCCCCAGAGAAGGAGAGCCATAGTCTTTTTCTTTATACTATTTAATTTTCAAGCAGGTAAACTAAGTCACCTTTGTGACTTACCAATAGAGTCTTACCACCTCCACCAAACCAGTTTATGCAAATCTATGGGATTTCCAGTTAGAAGGAAGATTTTCCAGAGATTCAAGTGCATTCACTGCCTTTGCTTCACTCTACATCTTACAAAGATTTTTATCCTTGGTGATATCCCATAATATCCTTTTAGGGCAGTTTTAAAATACCACCTGAGAAGAAACTTCAAATTTATTTAGAATCAATTATTTCTCTTTCCCCTATACTATTTGTTATGTAGAATTGTTCACTTTTCCTTTTTGAGATTTTAGATGATCATGGAATTTATTCCTCCTGTGAGGTTCTGAGTCCCAGCAGCCTTGTGCAGAATGTTGGAGCTCCTTTTCCACCATAGTACATTCCTCAGCATTGGTTCTTTTTAGTGAATCCCTGAGACTTTCCCATCCTTGACATAGTGGAGGGGGGAAAAGGAGACAGTGAGGCACAGTAGGGTTTAAATCCCAACTCTGTTTTCTAGAAGTATGACTTTTGGCAAGTTCCATTCCCTCTCTGAGCCTTATTTTTTTCTGATAGTTTTCTGTTCTCTTTGCTGTAAAAGGGACTTGGTAATATGTGCCTTATAGACCACCCGTGAGAATTAAACAAGCACAGTGTTGACTTTACCTAGCAGGGATCCTAACAATGGCTTAGTCAATGCTACCTCCTTTCTCGCTCACCTCCCACCCCATCCCACACCCTTGCATCCAGTAACTGAACAGAAAAATTTCCTTAGAGTTAAAGGGTTGAACTTCAGACAGAAGTAGGTTCTGACTTTATATGCCTCACTAATAAATATATGGTTGTCACTTCCATGTAGTTCTCTTATAGGGAAACCTCAGATATGTGAAATAGCACTTCAAACCCATAAAGTGAAAAGGAGAACAGTGATTTTGGTAAAACTCTATGTCCTTTTCCATGTCCAGCATTCACCTACCTCACAGATCTTGTGAATACTTGTGTTGGATACTGGCTTCCAAATTCATGGCAGATTAGAAAAGACAAAGCAGGAACATCAGCAATAGTGAAAACCACACCTGTGGCCTGAAGTCAAGGCAGCAAGCAGAACTACAAAAATTAGAGAAGAGTATTTTAAAAAAGGAATACTCTGGCACCTTTATCAGTCTTGTACTTCTTGAGAACAGTGCAGGGTAGTATAATAATCATGTTCATAATGATGATTCCTTAATTGTCAGTAAATGTTTAGATTATGTTGTTTATAGTTGGTTTAAGTATATTGGAAAGTTTATTATTAAAAAAATTTTCATAGTGGTTAATACGTTTTCTTAAAAAGATATTGGTGGCCCTTCATCAGAGAAGTTTCTAGTATCTTGAAATTTTAGAGTATGGAATGTCAGTGATAAGCCAGCTACTTCCACTGATGCCAATGTGTGTGTGCGTCACTGTGCATACATTCCTATGTGAGACACACAAACCTCTTTAAGAAATTTTGCTGTTGGCTCGGCGCCTGTGGCTCAATCGGCTAAGGCGCCAGCCACGTACACCTAAGGTGGTGGGTTCGAATCCCCAGCCCAGCCCGCCAAACAACAATGACGGCTGCAACCAAAAATTGGCCGGGTGTTGTGGCGGGCGCCTGTGGTCCCAGCTACTTGGGAGGCAGAGGCAGGAGACTCGCTTGAGCCCAGGAGTTGGAGGTTGCTATGAGCTGTGATGCCATGGCACTCTACCCGGGCGGATAGCTTGAGGCACCGTCTCAAAAAAAAAAAAAAAAAAAAGAATAATTTTCTGAATTTAAGTTACCTTATATTCCCAAAAATCCCCTCTCAAACCCTTAATGACATCTGAGTTATCTACATAGATACCTTGTTTTTTTGTAGAGGACTTTCTGTGTTTTTATGAGTAACTAAGAAATCCAGGGCTCTGTCATTCATTCTGAGTGATGGCTGGATCAAGGCACCATGTGAAACAAAACCTGTAGGTGCTGCCCACTAGAACTGATAGTCCAGGAAACTGAGAAGTGAATAGCCCCAAAGAGAGAAGGAAGGCTCACCTCGTGTTTGTACACAAAGCTTTACAGGAACTCTAGGGTCAAATAGGTAGTCTTAAAAACCTGACTGATTTCAGTTTTGTAAATATTACAAAAATAAAGAGGATGGATAGGACAGTAATTTTGGTTGTAAGGAAAATTCTTCCATAATATATATATTTTTTTTTTTTGAGACAGAGCCTCAAGCTATCCCCCTGGCTAGAGTGCCATGGCATCACAGCTCATAACAACCTCCAACTCCTGGGCTCAAGTGAGTCTCCTGCCTCCACCTCCCAAGTGGCTGGGACCACAGGTGCCCGCCACAACACCCGGCCATTTTTTTGGTTGCAGCCATCATTGTTCTTTGGCGAGCCTGGGCTGGGGATTCGAACTCACCACCTTAGGTGTACGTGGCTGGCGCCTTAGCCGCTTGAGCCACAGACGCCGAGCCATAATATATTAATAGAATAAATAAAATGTTGTCTATAGTTAGATTAAAATGAAACCTTTGGGGATTTGGTTAAGTCTTTGCTATTTACTTCATAATGTGTTATTTCTGTTATTACACAACTGTGAATAGGTGGAGCTACCTTAGATAAATAAACCTATCATCTAACCAAATAGAGTTTATATTGGCAGTGACCCAAGAATTCATGGGTCTTATTATTTGGATGAGCTTCCCCCCAGCTGCCTCGTAGTTCCAGATGGCCCTTTGTTTATCTTTGGGTGGAGACTTGGAGATTGGCAGAATCCAGGGCAGAGATGCAAGCTGGTCTCAGTGTCGGGATTTAATCCCAATTCTAAATCTCCACAGGCTAGTGTGTATAATGTTTGAGTGGGCATTTAAAATAGAGAAATTGTATTTGTTTAAAAATTGTAAATGTCTATAATAAGCATTTTCTCTTTATCTCTTTATGTGTGTGTGTGTGTGTGTGTGTGTGCGCGCGCGCGCTTGTGTGTGTGTGTGTGTGTGTTTTTTAAGGCAGAGTCTCACTCTGTTGCCAGAGTACCATAGTGTCAGCCTAGCTCACAGCAGCCTCAGACTCCTGGGTTCAGGCAGTCCTGCTTTAGCCTCCTTTGTAAGTGGAACTACAGGTACCAACTACAACACCCAGCTAATTTTTTTCTATTTTTGGTAGAGATAGGGTCTCACTCTTGCTCAGGCTAATCTCAGAACTCCTGAGCTCAAGTGATTCTTCCCACCTCAGCCTCTCAGAGTGCTGGGATTACAGGTGTGAGCCATTGCACCTGGCCAAGTTTCATATTTTTAACATAAAAAAAGATAGTTTAGAGTACCTTGCACAGATATATTGCACATATCCTGGGTGAAGGACATACCTACAATTAGTACTTGAACATTACAAAAGAAAACCATGTAACTGAATCATATGTGCCCCTGTATTAATCTGGATTTTTTTAAAATGGCCTTGATAGGAAAATCTACCTCTCTTATCTGTTATTATATTTTTCTTCACATATTGTGACATGTTGCCCCTCGTGAACTTTGAGGAAAAGTCTTTGTTTATCATGTAATTGAATAAGGTATAAAGTTACTACAAAATGTGTAAGATTGATGTTATGGTGGTGTCAAGTGAAATCATGTTGCTATTGATCTTATGGAGATTAAGTTACTAATTAAAAATGAAATAAAATTCTTCCCCAAAATAAAAATGGTTGAAACCAGAGTCCTTTACAGTTGACCCCTTCTGAATTTCTTCTACCCATAGGATATAATCCTGGATGTTGGTAGGGGTTTTTCTGTTTGTTTGCTTTATTTTAGATAAATCGCAAAACAATTTTTTTTTTCAGACAGTCTCTCACTTTGTGCCCTGGGTAGAGTGCTGTGGCATCATAGCTCACACCAACTTCAAACTCCTGGGCTCAAGTGATTCTCTTTGCGTCAGCCTCCCAAGTAGCTGGGACTGTAAGTGCCCACTACAAAGCCCGGCTAATTTTCCCATTTTTACTTTATTGTATTTAATTGGGGGGGGGGGGTGTTGTTTGTTTGTTTGTTTTAGACAGCATCTTAACTTTATCACCCTGGGTACAGTGCCATGCCATCATAAGTCACAGCGACCTCAAACTCTTGGGTTCCAGAGATCCTCTTGTCTCAGCCCCTCAAGTAGCTGGGACTACAGGTGCCTGCCACGATGCCCAGCTAATTTTTACAGACAAGGTCTGGCTCTTGCTGCTGATATTGAACTTCTGAACTCAAGCATTCTACCCACCTCGGCTCTCAGAGTGCTAGGATTATAGGCATGAGACATTGCACCCAGCCTATACTAAAAGAATTTTTTAAAGCCCAGGGGTTTTTTTCTTTAAAACACCATCATTGGACAGCAGCTGTGGCTCAGTGAGTAGGGCACCAGGCCCATATACCAAGGGTAGCAGGTTCAAACCTGGCCCCAACCGAACTGCAACCAAAAAAATAGCCAGGTGTTGTAGCGAGTGCCTGTAATCCCAGCTACTCAGGAGGCTGAGGCAAGAGAATTACTTAAGCCCAGGAGTTGGAGGTTGCTGTGAGCTGTGTGACGCCACAGCACTCTACCAAGGGCAACAAAGTGAGACTCTGTCTCTACAAAAAAAAAAAAAATACAATAAAACACCATCTTTTTTTATGTATCCAATACATATTAACTATAAAAAAGTTTTTTATTCAAAAATTATAGTGAATAGGCTCGGCACCTATGGTTCAAATGGCTAAGGCGCCAGCCACATAGACCTGAGCTGGCAGATTCGAATCCAACCCAGGCCCACCAAACAACAATGATGGCTGCAACAACAACAACCAAATAGGCTCGGCGCCTGTGGCTCAAGTGGCTAAGGCACCAGCCACATACACCTAAGGTAGCAGGTTCGAATCCAGTCTGGACCTGCCAAACAATAATGACAGCTGCAACCAAAAAATAGCCGGGCGTTGTGGCAGGCTCCTGTGGTCCCAGCTACTTGGGAGGCTGAGGCAGGAGACTCACTTGAGCCCAGGAGTGGGAGGTTGCTGTGAGATGTGATGCCAGGGCACTCTACCCAGGTGGACAGCTTGAGGCTCTGTCTCAAAAAAACAAAACAAAATAGCCAGGCTTTGTGGCAGGTGCCTATAGTCCCAGCTACTTGGGATGCGGAGGCAGGAGAATCACTTGAGCTCAGGAGTTGGAGGTTGCTGTGAGCTGTGATGCGGCACTCTACCCAGGGCGACAGCTTGAGGCTCTGTCTCTAAATAAATAAAAATTATAGTGAATAGGCTTGGCACCTGTGGCTCAAGCGGCTAAGGCACCAGCCACATACACCTGAGCTGGTGGGTTCCAATTCAGCCCAGGCCCACCAACAACAATGACAGCTGCAACCAAAAAATAGCTGGGCGTTGTGGCTGGCACCTGTGGTCCCAGCTACTTGGGAGGCAGAGGCAGGAGACTCTCTTGAGCCCAGGAGTTGGAGGTTGCTATGAGCTGTGATGCCACTGCACTCTACCCAGGGCAACAGCTTGAGGCTCTGTCTCAAAAAAAAAGAAAAGAAAAGTTATAGTGAATAAAGAGAAGAAACTACCATATAGGTAATCCCCTTGTTATGAACGAGATAGGTTCTATAGGTTTGTTCTTAGTTTGTGTATAAGTTGGAACAGGTATGTTTACCTATTAACTGTAATAGCCTCTATTCATTAAATGCAACTCATACACTAGTCAGGTGTTTGTAACTTAGGGACTTCCTATAATTCTACCACCTAGAAATAATCACTGCTAATACTTTGTTATATATTATTCCAAAAATATGTCTAAATTGTCTGGTGTGGTGGCTCCCACCTGTAATTCTAGCATCCTGGGAAGCACGATCACTTGAGTTTATGAGTTCAAGGCCAGCCTGCGCAAGGGCAAGACCCCATCTCTACTAAAAGAAATTTAAAAATTAGCCAGGCATTGTGGCAGGTCCATGTAGTCCCCACTATGTGGTAGGCTAAGACTAGAGGATCCCTTGAGCCCAGGAGTTTGAGGTTGCTGTATCTCAGCCAGGCTGATGCCTTAGCACTGTAGCCTGGGCAAATGTCTTAAAAAAAAAATACAAAAACAAAAAAACAGCCTTAGTAAGAGCAAAACCCGGTCTCTACTAAAAAAAAAATAGAAAAGTTAGTCAGGTGTGGCTATTGCCTGTAGTCCCAGCTACTCGAATGGCTGGAGGTCACTTGAGCCCAGGAATGTGAGGTAGGTTGACACTACTGTACTCTGTCTAGTCAAGGTGACAAGAGTAAGACTGTCTCAAAAAAAGCAAGAAAAATGAACTCATACAAAAATTTGGATATGAATCTCAAAGACAATTGTGGTAAATGAAAGAAGCCGGCATTCTAATTATATCCATTTATATGACATTTTTGAAAAGACAAAACTATGGTGAGAGAGAGCAGACCTGGTTGCCAGGACCTGAGAGAGGCCAGAACTAAATGTGACAAGTTTGGGGGGTTAGTGTAACTGTATTGTATCCTGATTATGGTGGTAAACACACAAATAGAAAAGTAACATTTATGGCTAACACTGTTTTTTAAAATTAGGGACTCAGCTTTCTAGAATTTTTATTGTTTAAGTTATTTACATGAGAGCCCCCCCCAAAGCAAGCATTGGGGGGATTTTTTGGTTATTTTTTTTTAAGTAGCATTTCTGATAACTTCAAATGCTGTTTTGTGAGCCAAGTAATAGACAGCAAACTTCTTTCACATAATACACTTTTCCTTTTAATTTTTTTAAGAATCAGATGGGTGACTCAAATATCTCCAGCCCTGGGTTACAGCCAAGCACTCAGCTCTCCAATGTGGGAAGCACTGAGACACTAGAAGAGATACCCTCCGGGTCACAAGATAAGGTTTGTACAGCTAAAACCTTAGTGTTGTCCAAAGTTACAAGACAAAGACTAACATTTTGTAAGGGTTTTAATGCAGTGCAAGTTTGATTTGGCACATATCTGTCAAGGTCTAAATGTGCAACAACATAATGACAATCTACCCAGGCTGTTTCCCTTGGTCTGTGCAAAACTGTCTTGTTATTGCACCTTGCAGTAAACTCCTATCTGACCTCCCATATTTTGCCCACTGCTGCTCCCTTACCTATTCTTAACCCAGCAGCCAGCATAATCCTGGCAAAACACAAATCAGTGTCCAATCTCACTGAAAAGCCAAGATTGTGGCAGTGGCCCATGAGCCCCTACCCGATATGGCCTCTCTACTCCCAGCCTCATCTGTTTCTCTGCCCTACTTATTTGGCTCCAGCTTCATCGACTCTCGTGTCATTCCTCAACTGTGCGAGACATGCTCCTACCTCAGGACAGCCCTTGAACTTGATGTTACCTTGGCCTACAATGCTTTCCTTGCAGATATGGCTTGCTGCTTTTTCTCCTTCAGGTCTCAGATGTCCTCCATATAGGTCCTTCTCTGAATACTGTATTTAAAATAACTACCGTACCACACTCCCATCCTCCTCCTGTGCTTTATTTTCTCACTGAGACTTCTAGCCAGCTAACATAATTTGTGTTTTTCTTCTTTATTCATTGTCTGTCTCCTGCACACATATAAGCTCCATAGGAAAGGCAGTTTTGTCTGCCTTGTTCATTGCTGTATCCTTAGCATCTAGTATTGTAAATATTTGTTGATTTAATTCGTTCTCTTCATAATTGATAGTCTGGTAAAGGAATAGATACCAAGTAAAACCCATAGTTTTTAATTAAACTTTTTGTTTTGAAATAATTATGCAATTATAAGAAATAATATAGAAATATCCCACTACCCATATCCCTGCTGGTAACATCTTACAAAATACAGTATAATATCACAACCAGAATATTGACACAGTCTACACATCTTGTTCAGATTTCCTCAGTTTTGTGTGTGATTGTATTTACTTCTGGGCAGTCTTATCTCACTTACAGCTTTGTGTATAACCATCATAGTCCAAATACAGAATATTTCTGTCAACACAGGTATCCTTTGTGTTGCCCTTTTATGATCATACCAACTTCCCTGTCTTACCCTTTGCACCCCCTTCCCTTACCACTGGCAGCCGCTAATCTGTTTTCAAGTTCTATAATGTCGTTTCAAGTCTGTTATATAAATGAAATCATATAGTATATAGCCTTTTGTATATCTTCCCTCAGCATAATTACTGGACATTCACTGGAGTTGTTACATGTATCAAGTTGTTCACTTCTGTTGCTGAGTACTATGACATGGTAGGGAAGTAACAAAGTTAGTTTAACTATTTTTGACTGTCCACCTATGGAACATCTAGGTTGTTTTTAGTTTTGGGCTATTATGAATAAAGCTTCTATGAATGTTTGTGTGCACACTTTTATGTGAACATAAATATTTATTTCTCTGGGATAAATGCTAAAGGATACAAATGTTGGGTCATTTGATAATTGCCTATTTTAGTTTAATAAAAAACTGCCATTTTCCAGAGAAGTACCATTTTACTTTCCCATCAGCAATGTATCCATAATGTTTTTAGGTATTTAGATGATAATTAACTTAAGCCAGGTTTTGTATATTACGTTCCCATGCTCCATTTTACCGCATTTAGATTTAAGTTTCTGAAGATCAAATATATATTAAATGTGGTTCTATTACAAATAGATCTATTTTATTACAGATTTTTTTTGTTTTAAGACAGAGTCTCAAGCTGTTGCCCTGGGTAGAGTGCTGTGATGTCACAGCTCACAGCAACCTCAAACTTTTAGGCTTAAGCGATTCTCTTGCCTTAACCTCCCACGTAGCTGGAACTACAGGTGCCTGCCACAATGCCCGGCTATTTTTTGTTGCAGTTATCATTGTTGTTTAGCTGGCCCCAACTGGGTTTGGACCCACCACCCTTGGTATATGTGGCTGGTGCCATAACCACTGTGCTACGGGCACCAATCCAGATTTGATTTTTTAAAAATATATGTTAGAGGGGGTTTGTAGATGTCTCCTGGTCTGGTTTATCAGCTAGGATTGTCAAAATTCCATTTTTTAGGGGCCAGGTGCAGTGACTCACACCTGTAATCCTAATATTCTGGGAGGCCAAGGCAGGTGGATCACCTGAGCTTATGAGTTCAAGACCAGCCTGAACAAGAGTGAGACCCTGTCTCTAAAAATAGCCGAGTGTTGTGTGGGCACCTGTAGTCCCAGCTACTCAGGAGGCTGAGACAAGAGTAGGGTGACCAGACGTCCCGCTTTTGAACAATTTGTCCCGTGTCCCGTGGCATTTTTAAAAAGTCCCCATTTTTGGAAAGAATGCATGAACAGGTGGGAGAACAAGAAGGGAATATCTGGTTTTCTGCTGCGATGTGGCTATTTTGCCAGAATATGAGTTTTATATTATTTTTGTTAATTTTATAATGTTAAACTGTAATAATAACAAATAATTGCTGAGAAGTGCTTATCAAAGTTTGCATTGTTGTCAGGCCCTGCCCTGCCCCATCCCCCGCCCCGCCCCCTGGCCATGTTGTCCCACCTTACTGATGTTCAAATCTGGTCGCCCTAGGCAAGAGGATCACTTGAGCCCAAGAGTGTGAGGTTGCTGTGAGCAATAATGCCACAGCACTCAACCCTAGCATGACTGAGTAAGACTCTCAAAAAAAAAAAATCCATTTTTTAGGCCATAGTAACAAAACGTTGTAAAATACTGAGATCTGTATATTGTCAGAAGCCATTGACTAAAATTAGCTCAAATTTATATCATTACCTGCAGACAGACAGTACATTATTTAGTAACATTGCCATCTAGTGCTGAGGAGCAAATAATGCTGTGAAGCCTTAGTATTATGGTATTAAATTCCATTTCAGTTTTGTAATTTCCTTATTAAGCTTCTCTTGGGACTATGTCCCCAATATGTTTTGTTTTATTTTGTTTTTTCTTCCTGTGATCAAAAGTAGTATCTGCCTTATAATGCTCCCAGTATAATAACTAATAAATCCAAATAGAAATAGCTGTAAACATTAAGAGCTATGAAGTGAGGAAGGCACAATGTAAAACCTCATCTAGTATATTAGAATTTTGTGTTGCTCTTTGAATTCAATTTCCTGAAGGGACTGTACATACTAAATAAATGCTTGATCTAAGCAAAGCATTATGGATCTCAGAATCCAGCCCAGCCATGGTGGCTTACACCTGTAATCCCAGCACTTTGGGCCAACACAGTATCATGTGAGGCAAGAAACCAACTTGAGTAACATAGTGAGACCACATCTCTTAAAAGATAAAAAATAAATTACCTGGGTATGGTGGCACATGCCTGTAGTCCTGACTACTTGGAAAGTTGGGTTGAGAGGATCACTTATGCCCAGGAGTTTAAGACTGCAGTGGAACTGTGATCATGCCACTGCACTCTAGCCTGGGCAACAGAGTGAGAACATGTCTCTTTTAAAAAAAAAAAAAAGTGGGGCATGGTGGCTCACACCAGTAATCCCCACCCTGTGGGAGGCTAAGGAGGGAGAATTGCTTGAGCTCATGAGTTCAAGACTTGCCTGAGTGAGAGAGTGAGACCCCAACTCCAAAAAAAAAAAAAAAAAAAATGAAAAACCCAGCCAGCTGTAATCCCAGTGGCTTCTAGAGGCTGAGGCAGTGGGATGCCCATAGCCCCAGTCTGAGGTTGCAGTGAGCTATGATGACATTGCACTCTGCTCAGGGCATAGGGTGGGACTCTGTCTCAACAAAAAAAATTCTTAAAGCAAAGAAATAAAAAATAAGGAAATTAAAAAAAAAAAAAAAACTTGTGTCACAAACCAGAGTGGAATGAGTGGGGAATGAGAAAAATACACCACAAGAGAAGACAGAGACAAAATCTGGGATGGGGAGGACTGACTGAGCTGATGGCTACAGCCAGCACCAAAGTACAAAATCAGCTTATTTTATGGTATCTGTCCAGCAGGAAGTAGCATAGACAATATGGGGAAATAATGTAAACAAAAGACATTTTTGCTCTTACAGGAAAATGCACATGGCTTGAATAAAGACAAATCCTCTTGTTAATGGTTTCTACCCAACTTCATTAACATAAGAAGGAGAGATCACAAGGATCTCTCTACACAGTTAACAAAACAAAGGAAGAACTATATCTTAGTGGTTACTACTCAATTTGTTAGCATATGACAAGGAGAAGGAAGGGAAAGATTACAAGGATCTCTACATAGTTAACTAGACAAAGAAAGAGCTCTGTGACTTCTGGCAGAGGGAAGCATGAAGAAAGGAATATGGTTGTTTTGGGAATGGCGGAGAGGCAGTTGAGGGTTCATTCCCTGAATGTTCTCCAGGCTTTGGGGGCCCTGCCTCCTCACACCCACTCTCCATAGACTTGAGTAGAGATTTTTCCATGTAAGATATGTAAGTAGCTAATAAGTACATTAAAAGGTAAGTCATTAGCAACCTACAAATCCAGGGCACAATGAGATACCACATCATATACGTTAGGATGGGTAATGTCAGTAAACAGGAAAATTACAAGTTTTGACAAGGATATAGAAAAATCAGAACTCCCTTGGATTTGCTGATGATACAGTAAAATGGTGCAATCACTGTGGAAAACATTTTGGTGGTTCTTCTAAACATAGAATTGTCATGATCCAGCAATTCCACTCCTGAGGATATACCCAAAAGAACTAAAAACAGATTCAAACAGATACTTTTACAAGAATATTCATAGCAGCACTAATTAGCACTAGGCAAAGGGTAGAAACAACTCAAGAACCCAAGTTATCCATCAATGGATAAATGTGTGATGTGTACATTCAGTGGAATATTATTTAGCCCTAACAGAAATGAAATTCTGATACATGTTACAGCACGGAGGAACCTGGAGAACACTATGTTAAGTGAAATAAGCCAGTCACAGATAAAAATTGTATGATTCACTTATGTGAGATAACTAGAATAGCCAAATTGGCAATTTTATAAAAACAGAAGGAAAACATAGGTTACTAGGGACTTCAGGGGTAGGGAAGGGAGGAGAGTTGTTTAATGGTTGCAGAATTTCTGTTTGGGATGATGAAAAAGTTCTATAAATAGGTAGTAGTGATGCTTACACAATGTTGTGAAAGTACTAAATTCCATTTACACTTAAATATGGTTAAAATGGTAAATTTTTTGTATATTTTAGCACATTTTTTTAAATAAGGGGAACAGATTATCTCAGTCAGACATTTAATGATGCCAGGAATCCAAAAGTGAGTAAGTCACAGTGTTCAACCTGAAAATGGAGCCTGTACACTTGATTACAGTTACATGGTCTGCACAGAAAAGTCTGTCCCAGAGGAGAATCTATTGTCTATGTTGACTTATGGTGAGTGGGTTTGAAATGTTACAAGGGAGTTTTACACAAATAGCTATGTCCTGGATGATTCTTTACACAGGGGAACAACAGAGTGATTCATAGTAGCATAGCCTTGGTTATCCCATCAGATGTTATACTGCTTTGCATTATGAGAACATGATATTCCAGAGGGATTTTATACATATTTAATATCCTAATACATTAATTGGTGCTTCTTAACAGGTATCTAAACACAGGTTTATCATGATTGCTATTAAGACTATATATGGTGTTATGTGACAATAGCAAACTTCAATGTATTGAATGCTCATTGGACACCATACATTATACTGAGAATTTAATTTTCAATTTTCATCAGCTCTATGAGATAATTGCCACAGTTGTCCCCATTTTTCAGATGACAAGGTAAAAAGATTATGTAAATGTCCCAGTTACCAACTAAGAATTGAACGTAGGTGTCTTTGATTTCAGAACCCAACGTCTAGTTTCTTCAAAAGTAAAAATGTAAGGAAATTGAAACATGTCTGTTTGTCATTGTTGTCATCGTTTACATCCACAATTTACAATTAGGTGTTAATGTTGCCTTCTATTGGAAGTGAATTTTTGAATCTGGGTAATCCTTCAACGCAGCGGTTCTCAACCTGTGAGTCACAACCCACAGGAACTGTATTAAAGGGTCATGGCATTAGGAAGGTTGAGAACCACTGCTTCAAAGTGCCAGTGAGTGTTATGACAAGATGCTCTTATTGAGTCTTACTATGGCATGATTAGTGGGGGCCTAAATTTGCCATTTGATAGTTCTCTCTCTTAAACAAAGGCCTTTTATCATATTTACTTTCTGGGACATAGTATGTTAGTTTTTCAATATTAATAGAATTATTTTTATTTAATATTTTCTAAAATAAAATGGCTTGGGGCTTGGCGCCTGTGGCTCAAGTGGCTAAGGCGCCAGCCACATACACCTAAAGTGGCGGGTTTGAATCCAGCCTGGGCCTGCCAAACAACAATGACAGCTGCAACCAAAAAAATAACTGGGTGTTGTGGCGGGCACCTGTGGTCCCAGGTACTTGGGAGGCTGAGGCAGGAGACTTGCTTAAGCCCAGGAGTTGGAGGTTGCTGTGAGGTGTGATGTCAGGGCACTCTACCCAGGGGGACAGCTTGAGGCTCTATCTCAGAAAAAAAAAAGGCTTGATATGAGGCTGTGATTTTTTATAATTGGAAGAGACTTCTGCCTCTTCCTCCACAACTGTTATTTTGCGCTGACTGCATTCTCTTCAGACCTGCCCTGTTGCTTCTTACCTTGCAGATGATGTCATCCTCACACCAGTGAAAAAAAATGCAAAACGACATTCTCTGAACTTTCTGTCCCTACCATGCAGGTTTCCCTGCATCCTCATTGCTTGCAGTCTCCTGAGGGACTGCCCTTACTCCTTTGACTCCTATTACCATTTTTGCATTTTAATAACTTCCAAATCAGTACCTCTGGGTTCCAGATGTCCCGTGGAGACCTTAAACATGGTCACAGCTGACCTCAGCTTCCCCTCTCTCCTTCAACCTAGGGCTTTCCTGGGCTTGCTTTCCCAAGCAATGTACCACCACCCAGTACTCAGATACCAGCCTATCTAATCAGTCCTTTATGTGGCCACCAAAGTGCACATCCTAAAATATAAAGATTAATGGCTCGTCCCCTGAACATGTCCCCATTGCCCTATGGATTAAGTCCAGATACCTTAACGTGTCTTAGACACTCCACAGTCTGGCCAGTGCCTGCCTTCATCACCCTCCCCCTACCAACCTCTGACCCATCCCTGGTGAAGTGCTTGCAGCTCTTGGAGTGGCTGTGCTCTCCAGCCAACTCACCTTGTCCCTCCCCTCAGCTTAACATCCTCTTTCTAGGTACCTATGGGCCCCTGCATTTTTGATCTAAGGAGACCTTGTCACTGGTTGTTCTTGCAACTTTTCCCCACCTCACAATCACAGCACAATGTTTGGCATCTGGTAAACTCTATAGTTGTTTATCAAGTGGATGAAGCAGACATTTGCCTGGAAGAAACTGGGTTTGTTTTCCTGTAGAAATGCAGTCATACCATAGTTATATCACTATTCTACTTCAGATATAAGAAACTAAGAGACTTGGTGAAGCCCTAAAAGTACTGTGTATTAGTGAATTAATTTTTTCAGTATAAACATATATAGACAACTAGTTTTTATGTGTAGTTTACACTTTAGGAATAAAACCCCAAGTTGAGACTTCCTATGTTTTCAAAACACTTATATACTTCTCCCATTAGAATTTAAGCTTTGTCAGAATTTCTGTTACTCCTCACTTTGCCTCTTGGGCCCAGATTAGAACAGGACCTGGCATCCTATGAGTACTCAGAAAATAAAAGTTACTGAATATGGCAATGCTGCTTGATGGTGCAGGAAAGCATGAATATTTTGAATAGTTGCAGTGGTGTCAATAAGCCAATTTACTAAAATGTATAAAGTTTGGGGGATAAAATGCTTTGCTTTTCCTTAATGACTCTGTGATTAGAGAGTTTGAAGGGAGAATGGCCTATTATATAATTCAATTATTTTGATATTTAGGACCCTGAGATGTGGTGCCTAGCTTTTATCAAGAACAGTAAAAATAAACATAAGGTCACCTGATTAGCACTTGCTCACTCTGTCCTCTCTAGTATCAGTCCCCTGTGTGTTACTGACATAAGTCACTTAGGCACACTTAGCTTTGTAAAGGTTACTTCCCCTTCACCTTATATCCATTGGCAAGAAAAAATGATGAATTCTAACTATTACCCAGAGTCTGTAAAAATTTGAATTTTATTACGAGAACAGATTTCCATCTGCAAATTTGGAGAAACTAAATGAACCTTGGCCTTAACCCCTAGCATGTCTTCATTCTTTCCATTCTTTATTTTCAGGTTCCATCTTTCCTTGCTTCTGCAAACTGCTTTGGTCAATGGAAAAATGTTTGGTTGTACTGATAGAGAAGAGATTTCTTTCACTGAGTAATTTGCTTTGTATTTCAGTCTGCTCCATCTGGACACAAACACCTGACTGTGGAAGAATTATTTGGAACCTCTTTGCCAAAGGAACAGCCAGCAGCTGTGGGTCTGGATTCAGAAGATATGGAAAGGCTGCCAGGAGATGTTTCCCAGAAAGAGCCCAGTTCATTCCTACCATTTCCCTTTGAGCACTCAGGAGGAGCCCCTCAATCAGAAAACTTGGGTGTCCTTTCTGCTGCCCATCACTCTGCCCAACCTGAAGTCACCACCCCAGTGCTAATCACTCCAGCCTCCATCACACAAACAAGTGAGAAGCATGCCCCAAGCTACACAATCCCTATGAGCCCTGTGCTCAGTCCCACTCTGCCAGCTGAAGCTTCTACTGCCCAGGTTCCCCCCAGCTTACCTCGAAACAGCACCATGATGCAGGCAGTGAAGACCACACCTAGACAGAGGTCTCCACTCCTGAACCAGTCAGTCCCTGATCTAAGCCACACCAGTCTGATTGCCAACCAGAGCCCCTTCAGGGCCCCACTAAGTATGACGAACACAGGTGGCACATCCCTCCCAAGCGTTGATCTTCTCCAGAAACTCAGGTTGACTCCACAGCATGACCAAATACAAACACAGTCACTTGGGAAAGGTGCAATGGTACCCAGCTTTTCTTCAGCCGCTGGTCAGCTGGCCACACCTGAGAGCTTCATAGAACCTCCCTCTAAGACGGCAGCAGCAAGAGCAGCAGTCTCAGCCTCCCTGAGCAACGTGGTGCTTGCTCCCCTTCAGGTAGTAAAATGGGGATGTGATGAAACTACATAGGGCGATAGAGATGTGATGTGGGTGATGGAGAGTAGGAACGACATGTGAAAAAGGGAGGATAAACAAGGGACAGACTATGCAGGCCTGGGATGTTCTGCTGTCAAAGCAATGGGAAGAAAGGGGAGGATTGTAAGCAGATTTGTTGCTGTGGCTTCTGAAGGTCTCAAGTCATCTCTATGGTCCCTGGCTGTGGGTATATAGGGCAGGTCACAGGGTGGGCCCTCACTCAGTGTTTGTGAATGAGTAACCATCAGGAGTTCAGCAGCCTGATTTATCTCCCATCCAAGAACTGACCAGGCCCAACCCTGCTTATCTTCCAAGGTCTTTTTGAGACAGAGCCTCAAGCTGTCCCCCTGGGTAGAGTGCCATGCTATCACAGCTCACAGTAACCTCCAACTCCTGGGCTTAAGCGAGTCTCCTGCCTCAGCCTCCCAAGTAGCTGGGACTACAGGTGCTGCCACAACACCTGGCTATTTTTTTTTGGTTGCAGCCATCATTGTTGTTTGGAGGGCCCAGGATGGATTCAAACCCGCCACCTTAGGTGTATGTGGCTGGTACCTTAGCCACTTGAGCCACAGGCGCCAAGCCAAGCCTGACTTCTTAAGCCCTGGAAGAGCTGTGGTGTCCTGGGGGCAGAGCCACTGCTCTGCTACAATCCTGTCCTTTATTCCCATTGCTTCCCATTGCTATGCAGAATGTCCCAGGCCTACATAGTCTGTCCTTTGTTTTTCTGCTCTTGCCTCATTTTTTACATGTTGTCCCCTCTCTCCATCACCCACAAATAGGGATGTGATGAAACTACAAAGACCTTGGTTTTAACTGACATGAAACAGATAATTTTAAAGATTTGTCTCTTTAAAGTTTGCCGGGCTGGGAACCAGGGGAGGTAAGAATACCTAGAGTGTGGCTCGGCGCCTGTGGCTCAAGCAGCTAAGGCGCCAGCCACATACACCTGAGGTGGCGGGTTCGAATCCCCAGCCCGGGCCCCCAAACAACAATGATGGCTGCAACCAAAAATGGCCAGGCGTTGTGGCGGGCGCCTATGGTCCCAGCTACATGGGAGCCTGAGGCAGGAAACTCACTTGAGCCCAGGAGTTGGAGGTTGCTATGAGCTGTGATGCCATGGCACTCTATCCAGGGGGATAGCTTGAGGCTCCGTCTCAAAAAAAAAAAAAGACTACCTAGAGTGAACAGCTAAATAATTGGCTAATGATGGTGTATATTCTGTTTCCCAGAATTATTTCAAGTGATAAAATCTAAGAAATCATGTTTGTATTTTCATATCAAGACATGCATTTTAGGCTCAGCGCCTGTGGCTCAAGCGGCTAAGGCGCCAGCCACATACACCTAAGGTGGCGGGTTTGAATCCCCAGCCCAGGCCCGCCAAACAATAATGATGGCTGCAACCAAAAATGGCCAGGTGTTGTGGCGGGCGCCTGTGGTCCCAGCTACTTGGGAGCCTGAGGCAGGAGACTCGCTTGAGCCCAGGAGTTGGAGGTTGCTGTGAGCTGTGATGCCATGGCACTCTACCCAGGGGGATAGCTTGAGGCTCCGTCTCAAAAAAAAAAAAAAA
>CAUYQV010065406.1:0-17085 GCA_963574575.1 Galagoides demidoff | reverse complement strand
TCCCCCTGGGTAGAGTGCCATGGCATCACAGCTCACAGCAACCTCCAACTCCTGGGCTCAAGCGAGTCTCCTGCCTCCGCCTCCCAAGCAGCTGGGACCACAGGCGCCCGCCACAACGCCTGGCTATTTTTTTTTTTTTTTTTGGTTGCAGCCATCATTGTTGTTTAGCGGCCTGGGCTGGGGATTTGAACCCGCCACCCTATGTGTACGTGGCTGGCGCCTTAGCTGATTGAGCCACAGGCGCCGAGCCAAAGAAAATTTTCAATAGGAAATTTAATTTACAAAGTCTTCTCGACTAGTCCATGTTACCTCATTTTTACTTTTTAGAAAAATGCATTAATTAAAACCCTGGATGGCTTTCTTTTATTTTAGAATTTTCGTCTATGCCACACCTTTTCTCCGGCTCTATCATTCTGCCATTGGTGCACCTCAGTTTTCATCTTCAGTCAGTATCTGTATTCTAGGAAGGATTGTCTGCTTGTACTCTGGTGACTCTTAGCAGTATCATCTTCTTCTTTTTTTTTTTTTGAGACAGGAGCTTCAAGGCGTCCCCCTGGGTAGAATGCTGTGGCATCACAGCTCACAGCAACCTCCAACTCCTGGGCTCAGGCGAGTCTCCTGCCTCCGCCCCCCAAGTAGCTGGGACCACAGGTGCCCACCACAACACCCGGCTATTTTTTGGTTGCAGCCGTCATTGTTGTTTGGAGGGCCTGGACTGGATTCGAACCTGCCACCTTGGGTGTATGTGGCTGGCACCTTAGCCACTTGAGCCATAGGCGCTAAGTCTCATTCTTCTTTTTTTGAGCCAGAGTCTCACTATGTTGCCCTTGGTAGAGTGCCCTGGTTTCACAGTTCACAGCAACCTAAAACTCTCAGGCTTAAGTAATTCTCTTGCCTCAGCTACCCAAGTAGCTGGGACTACAGGTGCCCCCCCACAAGGCTTGGCTATTGTTTTTTTGTTGTTGTTGTCATTGTTGTTTAGCAGGCCTGGGCTGGATTCGAACCCACCAGCCCCAGTGCATGTGGCTGGCACCATAACCACTGAGCTATAGGCGCCGAGCCCTCTTAGCATTATCTTGACTACTTTTGTTTGTTTGGGTTCATTTTATATCATAGATATGAGTTCTTTTCTTATAAAAGAACGTTTTATATTTTTATCTTTTGAAATAGGAGATAGTCCTTTAGATTAAAAACATCTCTAGGGCAGTGGTTCTCAGCCTTCCTAATGCTGCAGCCCTTTAATATAGTTCCTATGGGTCGCAACCCAAAGGTTGAGAACTGCTGCTCTAGGGCATCATTTTTGTTTGTCTATGAAATAATGCTGAGTGTGGTGGTGGTGTCTAGGAGTGCTGTAGAAGTATTGTTGTAATCCTACATGCTTAATTGAAACCATGGAGTTTAGAAGTAGCTATTCATTTATTTGTTTACCTTTGAAATATTTATGTACGTATGCTACATATAAGACTACGCAAGTAGCTGTGGGACAGGCTAAATTTACAAATCAGAAAGAATGAGAGACAGGAGTTAAAGGTGACTTAGGACCCAAACCTACCCAGACTAGCTGTGTGGTGTTGGCCCCTGACCTGCCTGACTCCATCTTATTTTTACCACATGCGCTCTCCTCTTCATTCTCAGCTATGCAGGAGACTGAGGTGGGATGATTAGTTGAGCCCAAGAGTTTAGGTCCAATCTGGGCAACATTGAGAGACCTCCATCTCTAGAAACAAAACAGAATAGTTAAATAATATTATATGTAACCTATAGAATCAGTGTGGCAAAAGCTAAAGCATCATTTGGTTTATTAAGAGTTAGATATATTTGTGGGTGCCCCTGAGTTATTTGTTTACATAAAAATTAAAAAAAAATCCTGATCTATGAAAAGAAGCAGTAATGTAACTAACTGAATTCCAGGACCTTTTTGAGAGATGGAGGAGATGGATAATGAGTTAGGATAAATGGAGAGAAGAAAAATGTTTGGGAAATTGGTAATACTTTTAGGTATGCTAGTTAGAGGCATTTCCCACCTTTTCAGTCTTTTGTGCACCAAGAAGGCAATCAAATACATTTTGTTACGAGACTATGAGTTATCAATGTAATGATACTCATTTAAATACAGGTGGTACTCACTAATAAAATCACCAGGCTTAGAAATGACCCACAAGTATACTGGTATTTCCTCTAGACTTCTCTGACATGGGCGTCATTTTAGAAAGTCAGTAGGTTTATAAGCTGAAGAGGAATGAAAATTTAAATGGAAACATAATTTGTTATTTTAACCCCAGTAATAGATTCCTAGGTAAACCTGGAATAGATTCCAGGTGACTCAGAATATGTTCCTCTACATTGCATTATTTTATTTCCTTCTCAATATATTGTACTGTTTATCTATTCCTTGACCTTTGAGCATCTTTATTCAAAAATGCCAGTGATTCTGGTTGTGTGAATGAATTAATCATTCACGTGCTAGCATGGCTTACTTGAATCATGTTCTCTTCTCCTAAGTCTTGATCAGCAGTTCTGATCTGAGAGAACTATAGATTTTATAGTGTCATTATTTTTTAAAATTATGCTGAAGTAAGGTATTTTATTTTAGAACATGGAAAACTTCAGAGGTAGGATAGAGTTGGATAGAATTGCTGTAATAATGTTGAAGGTGAGGTGGGAAATTAGCTGCCTGGAGATCTGGAAAGAGGGATTACTAAAGATTGGGAAAGGATAAGAAGAGAAATATCAAATACAGATTATTTTTTCTATTTTTAGTAGAGATAGGGTCTTGCTCTGTTCAGGTTGCTCCTGAACTCGTGAACTCAAGCTATCTACCTGCCTTGACCTCTCAGAGTGCTAATGTTACCAAATGAAGAGGATCCGGCTGCCTGTTACTGTCAGCCAATATGCTGAGATGGGGATGGGCCAACCAGACCTTGTCAGATTCTGGAGAACAGTGAGGGTAGCCTCTCCAAGACTGTCCTTTTCTTCCATTTTCCAAAATCACGGTTTTATGCATAAAAGTTCAAAGTAAAAACCATGTTAATCTTTTCCTTAAATAACAATAATCGGCGTAACCCAAGACCTAAACAACATTCCATTTTGAAAGTTAATTTCCTAAATCTTTCCTCCTAAACTTCTCAAAATAGGCATTTTTTAGGGTGGGAGCTAAACTTAAAAACAGTAAGAATGGGAGATAGGAGGTAAAGGTCGCTTAGGACATGGACTGACCAGGCCAGCTGTGTCATGGTGGCCCCAGCCTGACAGACTCCATCTGGTTTTCACCATGTATGCTTTCACTAGGATTACAGGCCTCAGCCACCACTTCTGGCCGAAATACAGATTTTGTCCATTTTCAAATTTTCTCTTCTGTCCTGTATGGCCTTTTCCCCATAAAACCCCAAACTTGGGTTAGTAATATTAAGAGTATAGTTCATCTGTGTTACGAGTGAAAATTTTTGTGGGCTTATCTCTAAGGTCCTGCTATTAACACCATTGTTTCCAAGAAAGAAATGTTTTCTGTCTTCCAAGTGATTTCTAAGTAGATACTTAGAATATAACTGGTCTCCGTTGCCTGTAACTCAAACTAATATTCCTAAAAAGAGGATGCTTTGCCTTTAGAACTAGCCTCTTCCAGTTGTGGCAGTTTGGCATACTGTTAGAGTTCTGTTCCTTTGGGATTCTTCTCTGTGTTGCTGCTTCAATTCCTGGTATCTTGTGCTGATTTTTTTTTGCAGTTATCTGTAGAGATTTAGTCATTGGTGTGGATACAACAGTATTGGCAATATTAATATCATTAACTGTGGCCGTGCACTGAGCCTGGTTCCAGCATTCCCACTGATGACTTGGGTGGACTTAAGCAATTAATTGAACTTCTCTGAGATTGAGTTTTTTTTTCCAAAATTGAAGTAATAGCTGCTTCATCCATCTTATCATTTTGGAATATTAAATGAGGTAACGGTTATCACAAAGTTTGAGAAGTAAAAGACACAAGGTGAATATCCACTTCTAATAGTAATATTAAATGGAGAAGATTTTTGTAGACGTTAGTGTTGGAGTTTCTTGTTTTTCCTGAATGTTATTATACTGTGTGCATGAAAAGCTTTTCTCTTACTGGTAAATGAGAAATTTATATCTTCTTGAGCAGTCAAATAAGAATTTAAAGTTGAAATTGTGTAACTTGTGTTTCTTTAGATAAATTAACTCTGAAGATTCCTTGGAAAAACCTTTATGGAGAAGCAGTTGTTGCAACCTTAGAGGGATTATACCTGCTTGTTGTCCCTGGAGCAAGTATGTTGTTTTGAGCACTTAGTAATATCACAGTGAAACTTAATTGTTACCTGCCTCTAGTATCCTAAGGTATTTATGAGATAGAACATAACTTAAGTAAACTGCTCATATACATATATATGCATATATACATACATTTTGTGTGTATGTATACCATATTTGTATATAAAATATTTTTATGTCATTATCAAAAAGAATAAACATTTAAAAAATTTATTCTGTCTTCTATGAATAATTATTTTGTAACTAAGTCTTCCTGTTAAGTTGAAATGTATTAGGCACATTTATTGCTGAGGAATAACGTGAAATATGTTTTAAAAAAACACCCTATTGTGTTAATCTACATATTTCAAGATAGGAAAGCTTATTTTTTCCCCATTTTGTTGTTTATCATTTTGAGTGAATATTCCCTTAGAAATGTGTGTAAAGTAGGCAATTTTTTCTCTAGAAATTTTTGTATTTTAATTTTTTTTAATTTACTTTTAACTGCTTATTTGTGGTTGCAGAGCAAGACAGTAGTTTTTACACTTTCTGATTTTTAATTCTCCTGATGGGTGATGTTCCTTGGCTTTAATTATTAATTTTTTTCAGTCCTAAGAACAATCTCCTGTTAAGAAAAGTTTGATGTTTTAGGAGACTATTTATCATTTCTCAACCATGATATAAATACAATTTTTGTTTGCTTTTCAGTTTTTACCATGTATTATATACTTGATTTTAATCAAGTAGCGATTCTCAAATATATGTGAGACTGATCTAGGTTTTTCACTTAATATACATGTTTTTATGTTTCACAGTTTTCATGGTGACAGTGAATTTTGAAAGGTTGTATGACAATCTCATTTTTGCTATTATAGTGAATACTATACATCTTTCTTTTTATAGATTTTTTTTCTTTATATTATTTCCTTAGGATACATTATCAGAAATGTAATTACTAAATAAAAAGGTTATATGTATTTTATGATTATTAATATATATTTCTGAATTACCTTCTGAAAGACCTGTCAATCTACATTAATACCAAGTGGTAATACATATTAACTTTTTTGTGATTACTCGAAATTTTACCTCTCAGAGATAATAACTGACAGTTTTCTGCTATATTTTTTTGCCTCTCTCTGCTTCTCCCTTTTACCTGTCTATTCATCCTTTACCCCTTTCTTTTTTTCTATCTTCCTTTTTATTTACATTTATCTTCCTTTCTCTCCCTCTGCCTTTTTGATACAAGTTTTCTAAGTGAATAGGAATTATTTATGCTTAATTTTTTTGTAAAACTAATTCGAAGAATGCAGAAGTGTTCTTGTGTTACAAAAAAATGACTTACGACTTACATCATACACGTACACTGTTATACGAAGGCTGAACTTTTCTCCTTTACTAATTCCATTTCTTTTTGTGTGCATTAACTATATATTTTTAGGTATTAAATATGATGCTGAAAAAGAAGAAAAATTGTTGCAGGATATTAAACAGAAAGAACTATCTCGAATTGAAGAGGCCCTTCAAAAAGCAGCAGAAAAAGGTATAGTAAGTTTATGTTTTAGATAAGACCTAGATAACTATTTTGTAGATATACAAATTTTCTTTAAAGAGTATGCTTTTATAAGCTTTTGTAAGCTATTGTTGCAAGGAATCTTTAAAAAAAATCTGAAAATACTGACTGTATGTATGTTAATGACACACATATACAAATAAATAATTGCCTTTTTCTGTGATTGTTTTATCTCATTGGCTCTTTGATTCTCCCATTTTTCTTAACTGGTCATTTTTGTTATGCCACTTCCGGAAACCTAAAATTCTTTTGAGAGGGTGTTCAGCATGCTCCCTGGGTGATGGGCTCAGGTACAACTTGAACTTTATTTCAGAAATGAAAATAATGTAACCTAAATATTTGCACCCTCATGTCAATCTTAAATTAAAAAAATAAAATTTATTGAAATAAAAAAATTCTTTTGAATTTTTACAGGCCTGTTTGTTTTGGCCAAATGTTTGTAGTTTCTTTGCATTTTTACCTGTGTTCTTACAAGATGATGAGGTTAAACATATTACTACAGTGAAATAATGTTTAGAGGAAATGTTACTATTCTAGTCCTAGGTATTTCTCTCTATAAAGTATAGGATATTTTAAAAAATTTGATTCTTGGCGACACCCATAGCTCAGTGGGTAGGGTGCTGGCCATATACACCCAGGCTGGTGGTTTCGAACCCAACCTGGGCCAGCTAAACAGCAATAACAACTGCAACAAAAGAAATTGCTGGGTGTTATGGCAGGCGACTGTAGTCCCAGCTACTCAGGAGGCTGAGGCAAGAGAATCGCTTAAGCCCAAGGGTTTGAGGTTGCTGTGAGCTGTGATGCCTTGGTACTCTACCCAGGGCAACATGAGACTCTGTCTCAAAAAAAAAAATTTTTTTTTTTTAAATTCTTTAGTTTGCAACATTGTAACATCTTGTAAGTTTTTTTTTTTTTGAGACGGAGCCTCAAGCTATCTCCCTGGGTAGAGTGCCATGGCATCACAGCTCGTAGCAACCTCCAACTCCTGGGCTCAAGCCAGTCTCCTGCCTCCGCCTCCCCAGTAGCTGGGACCACAGGCGCCCGCCACAACGCCCGGCCATTTTTTGGTTGCAGCCATCATTGTTGTTTGGCGGGCCCGGGCTGGGGATTCGAACCCGCCACCTTAGGTGTATGTGGCTATAAAATGTCTTTAACTACAAATTCCTTTTCTTCCAGATTTTAGAAGTATCATGGGCATTGTATTTATGGGCTAAGTCCACCCTGCTGAATGTCTCCAAATGAATTCCTTTTATTTTAAACTAGCTAGAGTGTATTCTAGGTCTGCAGCTAAGAAACCTAATTGTGCAGATGGCAAAACTACAACAAAAGTTTGACTTTGATCTTTTAAAAAATTATCAAATTCTTTGAGAAAGTATGTATTACTTATTAAAGGGAAAATAATGCATTTATGAAGAAAAAGAAGAAAATTCTCAACAATTAATGTAGCTGATACCATCAAATAAAAAGCCATGCATACAGCAGTATCTCAAACTAGAAAGGTCCTACAAAGATGACTGTGGAAAAAATGAAAAAATATAATTGTGTACAACCATCCATCTGTCATTTGAATGACCTTTGCCTCATACCCTGATGAGGCTGACATCCCCAGTGATACTGAGCCCAGTTTATCACTATCTCAGGAAGAAAATCAGTTATACTAATTCTTGATAGACTATGAAAAAGTTCTTCTTTAATACTGAGTCAAAATATATATTCCCGAAATGTTCTTTTCCCTCTGAATGTATCTCCAACATCTAAGTATTCATTCTGCTTCCATTTCAGATACCCAGTATCAGTGCCTTAGAATCATTGTACAGCTCTGCAAGTCAAAAGACCTTTGTATCTACTTCACAGGCTTGTAACTTTGATACCACATCAGTCTCTACTTTCCCAAGGTAACTTGTTGCTCCAAAGGAGGGATGTGAATTGCTACATCAGAGGCGTGTCTATTCTATCTCCTCTGATCATAAACTCAACATCTCTTTAATTCCTATTGGAAGAATATAAAGTCACACTGGGCCATAGTTTAAAAAGAAATTTGGAGTGCAATACAAACTGCAGACATTTGTAGCTTTGGAGAGGGAAATTTTTCTATTTTTAAAGTTTTTCTTTAAGTACACAGACAAAACAAAACAGTGAAAACTGCACAAAACTGGGAATCTGGCAATCTGTGTACCAATTCTCAGTCCTGGTTCTGCACCTCAACTTATAAGATCGAGGTCCCTCAGATAATTTAGATAATAATATAATTTAGACACTTAACCTTTGATGACTTGATTTTTAGGAAAAAAATTAGATCCCTTAAGACTTTCACTATATGAAGAAGTAAAAATAAAACTGTTGATAAATGTCATTTCATTTGTATTTAAGATTTTCCTTCTGCTAATGCACAGGGAAAGTGCTAAGTGGGGTTGAAATCAAAAGTACACCCTCCCCCACAGCCTGCAAACCCTACTCAGCTCCTGAGACCAGTCTGTGACCAGTGACCCCTGAGGCCCACAAGGCCAGTGACTCTATCCTCTGGTTCCCTGCCAGCCTCCTGTGACCCTTCAGGCCAGTGGCAACAATCCTCCAGCTTCCCCCTGTGAACTGCACACAGCAGAACCCCAGACCGGCAGCACCACACCCAACAATGGCAGCGCAGGCCCTGAGGGGGGTGGCAGCTTCATGGTCCCTCCCACTGGGGTGAAATTGAGCTGTCAGTGGACCCCCACTGCCTAGACACTGAAGACCTTTTGAACTCTCCGACCTGATTGGTGTTTATGTTGACTGGGACAACTTGTTTGGAACTCTTAACCTGGGCCCATCAACCAGGGACCCATCCTGGTTGTGTTCTCGTGGGAGTCTCCCCTTCTAGTTATTGCCTGTAGGGGCGGGGGTGAGGGTGTTTTAGTTGCTTATATATCTCCACAGATGAGATTTCAGCCCAAAGCCACTAATTCATTAGGACTGGGCAGAGACTAACTGAATACTGGTCAGTGCCATCTAGCCCCACCATACCAAGCAGGTCCCCCAGAGTTTCTGGCTATATTTCTGAATGGGACCTTTGTAAAACTCTAAGGGAAAATCCACAATCACCAGTCCCAGTTCTTTGGTAAAGGGCTGGTTACTTACAACTCCAGGAGTCCTCAATTCAATTTTACCTTGCTACCTTCTCTAGCCAAACAGTGAAAAATAAACATGGGCAGATTCAGCAGAAAAACTCTGGCAACATGAATAATCAGAGTAGATCAACTCCCCCAAGGAATGACAAAGGAGACACAAGAGAAGATCCTATTCATAAACAAATGGCTGAGATGTCAGAAATTGAATTCAGAATTTGAATTGCAAATAAGATTAACAGAATGGAGGTAAAGATGGAATTAGAAATTCAAGGAGCAATTCAAAGGTTGTCTCAAGAATTCTGTGAATTCAAAGACAAAATCACCAAAGATTTTGACACATTAAGGCAAGAACTTGCAGCCCTCTAAGATCTGCGAAATACAGTAGAATCCCTCGGTAACAGAGTGGAACAGGCAGAAAAAGGATCTCCGACACTGAAGACAAAGCTTTTGAATCCTAGCAAATGCTCAAAGAAGAAGAGTAGTGGAAAGCAAAAATGGATCATTCCCTGAGAGAATTGTGGGACCAGTACAAAAGAGCAAACATTCACCTCATAGGAATCCCTGAAGGAGAAGAGGATGGTCTGAAAGGCACAGATACTCTTCTCCAAGAGATAATTGAGGAGAACTTCCCAAGCCTGGCAAGAGATACTGAAATTTAGATAGCAGAGAGTTTTAGAACCTCAGCAAGACTCAACTCAAATAAAGCACCTTCTAGACACATTATAATTAATTTTACCAAAGTTAATATGAAGGAGAAAATCCAGACCTAAGAAAATCATAACCTACAAGGGGAAGAATATTAGAATGACTGCAGATCTCTCTGCTGAAACTTTTCAAGCCAGAGGAGGATGGTCATCAACCATCAATCTCCTCAAACAAAATGACTTTCAGCCCAGGATCTTATATAAACTGAGCTTCATTTATGACAGAGAAGTTAAATACTTTAATGACATACACACATTGAAGAAATTTGCCATAACCAAATCAGCTCTTCAGGATATCCTCAGACCCATTCTCCATAATGACCAGCACAATGCTCTACCACCAAAGTAAACTTACTCTGAAATACTTAACCAAAACCCAATTTCCACAGTACTGCAAAGATTCAAAATGTCCAGTGGACTTTGAAAAATTTGACACCCAAAATACTACCAGGCTTATAAATACTCTCAATTAACATGAACAGCTTAAACTATCCTCTTAAGAGGCATAGGTTTGCTGTCTGAGTACAAAAACTCAAGTCAAATATCTGCTGCATACAAAAATCTTATATTACCTTAAAGGATAAATATAGACTCAGGGTGAAGGGATGGGCATCTGTAATCCAGGCAAACAGAAATCAGAAAAAAGCAGGGGTGACAATTTTACTTAGAGATACACTAGGCTTTAAACCAACAAAAGTAAGGAAAGACAAGGATGTCACTTCATGTTTGTTAAGGAAAACACTCAACATAATGAGATGTCAATTATTAACATTTATGCACCCAACCAGAATGTTCCTCAATTTGTAAGGGAGACCCTGATAGACAAGAGCAATTTAATATCTCCCAGCACCATAAAAGTTAGAGATTTTAACACCTCTTTGGCAGTGTTGGATAGATCCTCCAATAAGAAACTAAACAAAGAAATTTTGAACTTAAACTTCACCATATAACAGTTGAATTTAACAGACATCTACAGAACATTCCATCCTAACAAAACTGAATACCCATGGAACATCTTCCAAAATTGATCACATCTTAGGTCATAAGTCTAACCTCAGCAAATTTAAAAGCATAGAAATTATTCCTTGCATTTTCTCAGATCATCAGGCAATTAAAAGTTGAAATCACCAATAACAGGTATCTGCATACTCATACAAAGACATGGAAATGGAATCTGATGCTGAATGTTGGCTGGATCATAGGTGAGATTAAGAAGGAAATTACCAAATTTTTGGAACAAAACAATAATGAAGACATGAATCTTCATTATTGTGGGATACTGCAAAGGCAGTCTTCAGAGGGGAAATTTATAGCATTGCAAGCCTTTCTCAAGAGAACAGAAAGAGAGGAAGTCAATAACTTAATAGGACATCTTAAGCAACTGGAAAAGGAAGAACATTCCAACCCCAAACCCAGCAGAAGAAAAGAAATAACTAAAATTAGAGCAGAATTAAATGAAATAGAAAACAAAAGAATTATTCAAAAGCTCAATGAATCAAAAAGTTGTTTTTTTGAAAAATTCAACAAAATTTAAAAACCTTTGTCCAACCTAACCAAAAATAGAATATTAAAGTCCATAATATCATCAATCAGAAATGACAAAGGTGAAATAACAACAGACACTGCAGAAATCAAAAAAATCCTTAATGAATAGTACAAAAAACTTTATTCTCTGAAATACAAACTTGACCAATACTGGAATCACACCAACTTCCTAGACTTAATCCAAAAGAATTGGAAATGCTGATCAGACCTATATCAAGTAGTAAAATAGAATCAACTACACAAAATCTCCCAAAAAAGATGTGTCTAGGACCAGATGGCTTCACATCAGAATTCTACCAAACTTTAAAGAAAAACTAGTATATATATTACTTAACCCTTTCCAAAACATCAAAAAAGAAGAAATACTACCCAACATATGCTATGAAGCAAATATCACCCTGATGCCCAAACCAGGAAAAAGACGCAACAAGAAAAGAAAACTATGGACCAATATCTTTAATGAACATAGATGCAAAAATATTCAATAAAATCCTAGCAAACAGAATCCAGCAACACATCAAACAAATTATGCACAATGACCAAGTGAGTTTTATCCCAGGGTCTCAAGGTTGGTTCAATATACGTAAATCTATAAATATAATACATCACATAAACAAACTAAAAAACAAAGATCATATGATTCTCTCAATAGATGCAGAAAAAGCCTTTGACAATATTCAGCATCCTTTCGTGATAGAACACTTAAGAAAATAGGTATAGAAGGGACTTTTCTTAAACTGATAGAGGCCATCTACAGCAAATCCACAGCCAATATCATATGGAATGGAGTAAAATTGAGAATATTTCCACTCAGATCAAGAACCAGGCAAGGTTGCCCATTGTATCCACTGCTTTTTAACATTGTAAAGGAAGTCTTAGCTATAGCAGTCAGGCAAGAGAAGGCAATACAAATAGGATCAGAGGAGATCAAACTTTCACTCCTCATAGATGATATGATTTTATACCTGGAAAACCCCAGGGACTCAAAGACAAAACTCTTAGAAGTGATCATGTATACAGTAGCATCTCAGGATACAAAATCACAAATCAGTAGCTTTTATATATATCAATAATAGTCAAGCCAAAAAAACAGTCAAGGACTCTATTCCCTTTACAGTTTTGTCAAAGAAGATGAAATATTTGGGAATTTACCTAACAAAGGACCTGAAAGATCTCTATAAAGAGAATTATGAAACTCTGAGAAAAGAAATAGCTGAAGATGTTCACAAATGGAAAAACATACTATGCTCATGGATAGGAAGAATCAACGTTGTTAAAATGTCCATATTACCCAAAGCAATTTACAAATTTAATGCAATCCCTATGAAAGCATCACCCTCATACTTTAAAGATCTGGAAAAATAGTTCTTTATTTTATATGGAAACCTCAAATAGCCAAGACATTACTCAGAAATAAAAACTAATCAGGAGGAATCACACTACCAGACTTCAAATTATACTATAAATCTATAGTGATCAAAGCAGCATGGTATTGGCACAAAAACAGAGAGGTAGATGTATGGAACAGAATTGAGAGAGATGAACCCAGACACCTATCATCATTTTATCTTTGATAAGTCTATCAAAAATATAAATTGGGGGAAAGATTCCCTATTTAACAAATGGTGCTGGGAGAATTGGCTGGTGACTTGTAGAAGACTGAAACTAGACCTACACCTTTCACCATTAACAAAAATTAACTCTCACCAGACAAAAGATTTAAACTTAAGACATGAAACTATAATGATTCTTGGAGAGAGTGAAGAAGAAACACTTGAATAAATTGGCCTGAGAGAATACTTTATGAGCAGGACCTCCTGGGCAATTGAAGCAACACCAAAAATACATAACTGGGATCTGATCAAACAACCAAGAACACAGTAAGTAAAGCAAGCAGACAGCCCTCAGAATGGGAGAGGATATTTGCAGGTTATGCTTGTGACAAAGGTTTGATCACCAGAATCCACAGAGAACTCAAATTTATTAACAAGAAAAGAAAAGAACAAGTAATCCCATTTCATTGTGGACAAGAGACTTGAACAGAAACTTCTCTGAAGATGATAGGCGCATGGCCTACAGACACATGAAAAAATGCTCATCATCTTTAATCATCAGAGAAATGCAAATCAAAACTACTTTGAGATCTCCTCTAACTCCCGTAAGAGTGGCTCGCATAACAAAATCCCAAAACTACAGATGTTAGCGTGGATTTGGAGAAAAGGGAACACTTCTGCACTGTTGGTGGGAGTGCAAGATAATACGTCCCTTTTGGAAAGAAGTGTGGAGAATACTCAGGGATCTAAAAGTAGACCTGCTATTTGATCCTGCAATTCTTCTACTAGGTGGATATTCAGAACACAAAAAAATCACTTTATAACAAAGATATTTGCTCCAATTGTTCATTGCAGCTCAATTCATAAGTCATGGAAGAAGCCCAAGTGCCCAGTGACCCATGAATGGATTAATAAATTGTGGTATATGTATACCATGGAACATTATGCAGCCTTAAAAAAGATGGAGACTTTGTCTCTTTTACGTTTACACGGATGGAGCTGGAACACACCCTACTTGGTAAAGTATCTCAAGAATGGAAGAAAAACACCCAATGTACTCAGTACTATTATGAAACCAATTTACCATCACTCACACTTTCGTATGAAAAGTAGATCACAACTATGGCCCAAGATGAAGGAGGGGAGGGTGGGAGGAAAGAGGGGAGGTCAGATAAAGGGAGGGTGAATGGTGGGATCACACCTATGGTGCATAATGCAAGGTTACATGTTGGATCTATTAGTATAGAGTATAAATGTCAACACATAATTAAGTAAATGAGATGAGGTATATATTAACTAGTGTGATGTAACCAGTATGATGCTCCATCTGTGTACACATAAAAGAGGTAAAGTCTCCATCTTTTAAGGCTGCATAATATTCCATGGTATATTCCACATATTAACCATATGTTCCTAATTCTATATGAAATCAGTACATTGTACCCCATAAATGCATTAATGTATGCATGATCTATGTGTTTATGATTTAATTTTTTAAAAGGCACCAATGGGGATTAATGTCTGTTCAACATTTATTTAGCAGTGGTGGAAAGTAACTGACACCCATCAACAGATGAGTGGATTAAAAATTTGCGGTGTACTCAGACACTGTGGGACACCCTGCACACTGTGGGATACTATTCAGCCTTTTGTAAAAAGAAGGAAACTGTCACTTGTGACAATATGAATAAATCTGGAAGACATCGTGCCAAATGAAATGTGCCAGGCACAGAAAGACAAATATTACATGATCTCACCTTTATGAGGACTTTAAAAGAGTTGAACTTGATGGAAATAGAAAAATGGTGATTACCAGAGGTTGAGGGGAGGTGGACAGGAAAAGGGGCCGATGCTGGTCAGAGAGTGCAAAGTCCTCCTGAAACAGGAGCAATAAATGCTGGTGATCTATCACACAGCATGGTGACGATGACTAGTAATAATGTATATTTCAAAGTTGCCAAAGAGCAGATTTTAAAAGTTCTCACTACAAGAAATAAGAATGTGAAGTGATGGATATATTCATTAATCTGATTTTATCATTCCACAATGTTTACGTGTGTCAAAACATCACATTGTACTCCCTATATACCATTATTATTGGTCAATCAAAAATATAAAATAATTTTTTAAAAGAAAGTAGCTGATAAGCCCTTAATAATATTATATACTTTCAGGACGGTGCCTGTGGCTCAAAGAAGTAAGGCACTGACCCCACATGTAGAAGGTGGAGGGTTCAAACCCAGCCCTGGCCAGAAACTGAAAAAAAAAAAAAAAGATTATATACTTTCTTCACTTTTAAATCATACATTAAACACCAAACAACATTTACTTTAATTAGGCAAGTTCCTGTTCCTGGTTTTTTGTACCATGAAGTAATATTAATAATTCGTATTCACTACGGATCAACTGGATTTCAGGATTATAATTATAGATAATCGTCCAACATATGCTCAAAAATTCCTTTTCTTTTGGCTATCATGTTGGCAAAACAGTTACTACTTTTCTGTAGTTCTTGATCTTTTTTCAGTTTTTGTTGTTGTTGTTGTTGTTGTTGTTGTTATTTTCCAACTAAACAAAGTCTTAGGAGGTACACTTGAAATTCAAAATTAAGATAATAGAATAAATTGCTCCATCTCACCCAATAGCACTACGTCATTTCAGAAATTCAGCCAACTGTGACTCCAACTTCAGGGAACTGCGGCTGGCTGGGGTCAGAGCAGGCAGCCCTGCGGGGCACACGCACACTCCAAATATACTCACCTGGAGATGGAAGGGCACCAAACAGAAACCTCTTAGACGTTCCCTCTGCTGGCCCTATTTGGTCAGAGATAGAGACTAGGAACAATAGACATTTTCCAGTTGTATAAGGGATGATTTACAGAATTCTGAGTTAACGAACACCATATTTCCCATTCATTCCAGTGAGACTTTACTATTCCCAGCCTCAGGAAGCTCTTTGATCTGCCCCTTGATAAGTTTTGTGAACTAAAGAAATGGCCACATAAATCATGGACACTCAAAGTTGGAAACTACCTTGTAACTAAAGAAAATACCACAACATCTTTGCTGTCTGTCTTTTCCCAGCTTTATACACCAGGAAAACCAACTGCACGGCATTGGGGTGCACAGATTCTGGGATTCAAATCCCACTTCTGACCCCCATTAACTATGTGACCTTGAGCAAATTGTTTGACTTTTCTGTGTCTCACTTGCCCTATATGCAAAACGATAACCATGATAGTATCTACTTTATGGAATTTGGTGCAAATTAAGCATGTCATACTTGTAGGATGTAAGGAACAATGCCCAGCACACACTAGGCACAAATATTCACTGCGTAACTGAACTGTCAGGTAATGTCAGGTAATGGTAAGTGCTGGTTTGGATTTCTTAGTTGGCCCGAAGTGGGCAGTGAGATAACTAGGCACACATCCTACCCAATAAAGCTCTTATAAAGGAAAGTAGGCCTCTCTCTCTTGAGGTTAGCTCAACCCACCACCAAGAAGCTCTCTGGCCATGCTTAATCTATTAGACGTGCTTCAGAAAGCCCCTTGCTAAACAGAAAAGAACCCCCAGCATCCTACTGAACACACCGCTTCCCAAGGCAGCCTCCTACTTTACCTGAATGAGCACACACAGACTTCTGTTAGGCAGTTGAGACTGTGTGAGTCCCAACATCTACTAGAGATCGAGGAACGAGGAGAACCATCATACTGTTGTGTTGTCATTGTTTAACTTGAAAGCATGTGTGTATGTGTTTCTTAGTGTTAGGCACAACCCAAAGTTACAAAAACCTGAAAATCTCCTATAAACAAGTCTAAAATCTAGAAGTCCTCAGCCGTCCAAAAATAGACCTTAAAATGATCATTGGATCCAGCCACTTAACAGAGGCTTACGTTAGTAACTGTAACACAGACAAATAATTTTAGAAAACTTTAATAAAAGGCCACAAATTATGAATTCCACAAGATGAACCGAAGTTTCCTAGGAGGGAAAGGGAGGGAGATGAGAGGGCAGAGAAGGAAAAGGAAAGGAACTAAGGTTTAGGAAGAGTCCCAGAGGAAGCGGCATTTGAACTGGTCTTGAAGAATGTGTGATGATCATTTCCAATGGTTTATCTGCTCCATTTCCAACATTAAAAATAGCTGCCAAGGCTCGGCGCCAGCCACGTACACCTAAGGTGGTGGGTTCGAATCCCCAGCTCACCTGCCAAACAACAATGATGGCTGCAACCAAAAAATGGCCGGGCGTTGTGGTGGGCGCCTGTGGTCCCAGCTACTTGGGAGGCGGAGGCAGAAGACTCGCTTGAGCCCAGGAGTTGGAGGTTGCTATGAGCTGTGATGCCATGG